>JACEIK010010287.1:691-11208 GCA_018107945.1 Datura stramonium
CATTTAATTAGTAACACTGTCCCCAGAGCTAAAACAATTAAGCGTAAAGTAAAATAGTGAAAGAAGAATTCCCTAGACCTCTACTCCTCGTCATCTGTGGGGGCAAGAGAAACTTCCCCCATATTAGAAGCTTCCTCATTATCATCACTAGACTCTAGGTCCGAGTCTACTCTCGCCATCTCGTCCTCCGTGGACACATCATCATCAAGAGGATCCTCGTATTTAGGCCCAACTCTGCAAAGGGCTCGCGAGTTCTCTCTTAGAGGGTAGTCTATGTTAAGCTGTTGTAGCTGCTCCTTAGTCACACCATTCATCCTCAGCTGGAGCATTTGCATACCGTACAAGTGGCTCAACATGTTGTCAATTCACGCATTATGCTCATTGACAGAAAGGACTGGACCTTTCATACCCTTGGGTTCCTTTGGTTTAGTCACGTCAATCCCCCTAGGATCATAAGCAGGTCCATAGTCTGCCTCCTCCTCCTCAATGTCATGCCCACGCAGAATTCGGGTCAAGAGACCCCCAAATCAAAAGTTTTGAACTTTTTTTACCCTTGTTCTTTTCAACACATTTTTAATGAGCACCACCACATTAATTTGCATTTCGGTCATTAGCACATATACAAGACGCACTCTTTTCCTAGTCACATCAGTTACATTCTTTCTGGGCACTAAAGAAGCACATACTATTTTTAACCAAACTCGTGCCTCTCTACTTAAGTGAGCATATGGAAGCGAAACATGATACCCAAATTGTTGGTGGAGAGTCCACTGTGCAACAGAGTTAGGGCCACACAGAGTATGTCTAATATCCCTATACAGGGTTTTTTTCACCATGTTAACAAAGGGTTGTGGGTTAACATGAGGTGTCCCAAGTAATCTATTCAAATCCATAGGTGAAAATTCGATAATTTTACCCCTAATTTTAACTTGGTTCGACCTCTCCTTTGGCATCCAATTTGCAAGGAATTCCCTCACCATATTCAAATTACAATCATCTAGTGCATCAAACACAAAACCAAGACCCAGGGTGAGTATTCTATCTACCATGTGAGGAAAAACTAGTGACAAGAAATTTCTATCAATAAACATATCATGTGAGTATTTAGATTCCTTATGTTCCTTGAACCATTTTTTACGTTCTTTCTCCGTGACCCAACGTAGCCCATATCGCCTCAATGGTGGTGGTGCCATCCTCACATCTTCATGCTCCTCTTCACTAGGTCCCCTTGCTCTTTTTAACCCATGGCTTTAAGAAAATATCCTTTTCCTTCGTTTACTTTTGGTGCCATTTATGGAAGTATCTCATGAAAAATGTTGAACTTTGTGTTTTGGGTGAAAGAATTTGGAAGATTTTGATGAAGAGATGAAGTTTTGAGAGAGTTTGCTTCGGAAATTAAAGGGGTGCGGCATGACTATGATGAAATTGAGATGAAATTTTTAGGTTTAGGCCTTTTAAAGTACTCTTTTAGGCTGGAAATTACATTTTACCCCAAAAATTTTTTTGCCTAGGGACCCTGCCCCTTGTCGCGATGCTCAAAGCACTGATTTTGCTGCGTGTCGCCAGGCTCACTACCTCATCTACCCTCTGCGTCGCTCCTATTGCTGTGGTTCCTCTCCTATGTGTTGCGCCAGGCCGTGCAGCGCTCGTGCCTACGCTTCGCGTCAGGACTTATGCTGGTTGGCCTGCGCGATGCCATCTGCGCTCGTCCAACGGTTTTGCACCCCATTTTCAATGTTTAAGATCAATTTTTGTTGAAAATCATGACCTATCACCTGCACACTTGAACAAACACATAAAATGAAAATTATCTTGGGTTGCCTTCCAAGTAGCGCCTGATTTAACGTCGCGACACGCCACAAGTATCTTGATTACTCAGACTTCATCAAGATACATGTTGAGACTGTGGTCACATCTTGACCGCTTGTTTCACCACACTACCCTGTGACACGTTAGAAAATAAAAGAAAAATGAAAATTTTGAAATAAAAACTATAATTTAAACACAAGAAATTAATCTAATCCTAAATCTTATTCCCCGGCAACGGCGCCAAAATTTAATTTCTCCCAAATTACACCTCGTAATGAGATATAAAACGGTTGATGTCAAATATAGAACCCAACCAGGGTTGGGGTCGATGCCACAAGGAATATGGAAGGATATAGAAGAATGCTAGTATTTAAGCTTTTAAGTCGATTATCTCCTAAGAGGGGGGAATTTGTAATAGTAACAAGCAATATTGTTGAAAGAAAGTGAATGTTAATTCCAAATTAATGAAACTAACTAGGATAAGTATTCCCCAAGACTTCATAACCACAAGGCGTTTTATACTAGTGATCTATTCCGGTGCTTAGCATGCCATATCGGTAAGTTAACTTCACCTAAATGGCTGGTCCCCTATTTAGATAATTATCACCATGCAACTTGGTCCGTATACATATGTTTACTTAATTAACCCTTACCCTTGATATTGAATTAGCTATTTCCGGACAAGGTCAAGCTATTAGATGAGGGTTGATAGCCTCAAATATCCGTTGTTAATCCCTTTTCTCATTCATTACTCACTTGATCTGGTGAGTAAGAAGAAGGAAAATTCAAACGTTTGCAACCGTAATAAGCAATTAAAATGAAGGAAAAAACAATACATGCATAAACCCCGTTCAAGAATCACCATGTATTTTTACCTATGCGTGTTAATTCATCATGGTTCCCACAAACTTAGTTGTGAGGTTTTAGCCTCTCATAACTATAACTAAATTCATAGAATTCATAGAAAAAAGCATAAAATAATACTTACAATGATGATAGGAAGAAACTCACTTGATTATTACAAAAACAAGGAAGAACAATTCAACAACAAGTATCTCAAAGCGTTTTGTGAAAATAAAACCTTGCAATCATATTTCACATACTAATCCTCTTAAATTGTGTCAAGATTTGTCTAAAAAAACCTCTAAAACTTGGCTTAACTTTACAAAGAAATAAAGGGTATTTATAATATATTTTTTCCTTCTTTTCTCCTTTGCGGATTTGATTTGGGATTTGTAGCTCATTTTTCTAGTTGAAGTAGGATTTGACTGCTGGCCATTTGAACAAGCTTGGTGTGCCGCACAGGGAACGCGCAGCACTAGGGCCGCGCCGCACACACTGTCGCACTGGGAGGTCGGCGCCTCACGCATGGCGTTGCGCCAAACTCCTGCTGCGTCGCGTGCTGCATTGCATTGAAGGACCTGTGCCTTGCGCCTCTGGTCGCACTGGCATGGCAGTTCGCTGCGCTGTTGGTTGAGCTAGTGTGGCTAATGGTGCTAAATGTTTCAACCTTAGTTTTACGCAATCTAACTTCACATTCATTCCAAAAGCCTCAGATACACCCAAATATATCATTTTTAGCCCTGAAAGCATCTCATCATATGTGTTTGCCTTTTTTCACAAATATATAACATAAACACATGCAAACAGACATAATTTGTTCTCAAAACATAGTAAAGTATGGGAAAACTATGGCTAAGAAGTGCGTAGGTACGCTCTTCATCAGCAATAACATACCTCAATTGTTAATTTCTGTTCAACCAATCTGTTCCAACCTAAAGCCGGTAATTCCTCCAAATAGCAGCCCTTACGCTAAGAGAATAAAGCTATTTTCAATTCAAGGAAATGGCTACCAACAATATCCTTAAAGAACATTAACTACAATTCAAACTCCATCCAATTCGACCCAAACATATGAATTCCAAAGAATTTAAAAGGTAGAAACACTTACTCATCACTTATAGATGCTTAGGACTCAATTAGAAGTGATTTCTACAACTTATACTCAGCGGGACTCCATTGAACCGAGTCAATTTTGAAGAAATAACTCCGTAGATACATTCTTCTTAGGCCTAGGAATCGCTACCTGATAAGAATTGATGTTTGGAGGTGATTTAACGGCATAATTCGGTGAAAACCTTGAAGAATGTTCGCTCATATTGTCTCTTCTATTTTGGAGATATATCAGAATGGGTTATTAAAACTTGAGGGAGTATGTATACAATTTGAGGCAGTGGGCAGGGGGCACAGTGCGCCACCCACCGCACCAAAGTACTTGCACGATGCACCGGCCCGTACGCAGTCATGGCTACGTAGGGCGCCGGGTGCGCCCTGCCTCCGGCCCCGGCCTCCTGCTCGCTCGACAATGTGCCCGCACACTCATCCCCCAAGCACTTCCCCTTATGTTATCATACTCTAAAACTCTTAATGTACATATGCACGCATTGGTTAACCAACGGAGACTAATGGGGTGTAACATCATCCCCTCCTTAGGAACATTCATCCTCAAATATAATCTAATCTTAAGAGAATTAACTCTTTAATCATTTCCGAGAAAATTTGGCAGAGTGTCCTCTATAATATGGACTATCCGAAAACCTGAAACACAGAAAAGCCCAATATAGGTTATCACAATACGCTACGAGCAACTATAGGACATAGCTCCATAACATAAAAGCGAACAACTAATCAATAATGATAATATAGGCAACAAAACAATATTGAATAACAATCTTACCTAAACTGCACAATCCGTGTCAAGCCTAAAATAAGTAAGGATATCTAGATCTCATGTCATTCTCAGCTTCCTAAGTCATCTCCTCTACATTTCTGTTCCTCCATAAGGCTTTAACGGAGGCTACATCTTTAGTCCTCAATCTACGAACCTACCGATCTAGTATAGCAATTAGAGTCTCTTCGTAGGACAACTCCTCAATGACTTGAATATCCCCAACTGGAACAACTTGGGACGAGTCTCCTATGTACTTTTGTGTCATCGACACATGGAAAATTGGATGAACAGATTCTAGCCCTGAAGGTAGTTCTAACTCATAAGCTACTTGGCCTATCTTTCAAAGGATCCGATATGGGCCAATAAACCTAGGGCTAAGCTTGCCCTTCCTGCAAAATATCATAACATCCTTCCTCGGCAAAACCTTAAGGAATACCTAATCGTCAACATCAAACTCAAAAGGTCCTATCAACCTTGATTCCCCTACTTAAAAACATCCTATGAAGGACCTACATTTACGCTCATATAACGCCTCATAAGGCGCCATCTTATGTGTTGTGGATTTACAACACTTTCGATGCTCAAAACTGAGAAAATAGCATAGACTTAGGTGTATTTATGTGGATATAAGACACTTTTCCTTTGGTTACAAGATAAATTGGTGTTGGAGCTAAAATGTGCAAAAGTTAGTCGGAAAGTGTACAAAATAGGCTCAACTCATAGTTCACAGTATGTGCCATAGAAGGTCTTACGAGTCGTACTGTTGGTCGTGAGAAGTTGCAAAAGGCTAAGGATAAAGAGGTGAATTATACGAGTCTCAGTACGAGTCGCACAAAGCTTGTACGAGTCATGGTGAAGAAGTTGTGAAAAGATTCAGAAGATTTGCACAAACGGCTGACTCCTACTACGGATAGGTAGTAAGAATCGTGGAACGAATGTACGAGTCGTACCATAACATTCATGATGTACTTCAAAATTATTTCAAACTCTTAGAGTCAAGCCACATAAGTATATTATGACTCGTAGGATGCAGGTATGAGTCGTACAAGGATCCAAAACTTAGCCAAAATTCAGCCAGTCAATAATGTACGAGAGGAAGGTACGACTCGTAGGTTCATGGTATGGATCGTAGGATCGGTCGTGGCACTGACGGAACCAAATATGGAAATTCACCCTGTTAGCCTAGAAAAAGGATTTTTGTGTCTGTATAAATACGTTTTATGTTTTATTTTTCAAGTGAACGTGTGTGGAGGTGAGAGAATAGTTAGAAAACATTGAGAAAGGAGAGAATTGAGTTGATTTAACTTGTGATCAACCTTTTCTTGAATTTTTCTTGTTCTTGCTACTTGTTCTTGAAGATTTTGCTGATTTATTAAAAGAAGTTTCTTTCTCATCCATAATTGTAAGTATTGATTTATGTTCTTAATCATGAATACAAATCACAACCTTGTAACTATGAGAGGCTAAAACCTCCATAGCTAGGGTTGTGGGAACCATGGTGGATTAATAAGCTAGGGTTGCACAAAGTAATTCTAAACCAATACTAAATGCTTATATTGTATTCTCTTCATGCCTAAACATTTCTTAGTGGTATGCAACGTTAGGACCTTCCCAAATTCTTTACATTCTTAGTCTAAGAGGTAGAGATTAGGAAAAGAGAATTACAACAGAGCCTTGATCTTGATGAGCATTGTATTAACTTGAGTTGTGGTCGCAGGATAGCTAAATATGGAACTTAGTGACAACGGATAGTTTGAAAATGCTCATGAGACTTGGTCAAAGTATTGAGTTTAGTCCTTCAATAGGGACTGGTCAGTTGTTTGAATGAACTTTTGTTATCAGTTCTATAAGTAAGTAATGGTGATGATCACGTGTGTATACCTAAAGAAGTTATGAATCCATGGGGAGCGCAAACCCTAGTTATCCTTTAATATTGATTCAAAACCAAACTTTTGATAATTGTTTTTGTTATTGCTTTTCTTTAGAATCCCCCAATTTTGGAGTAACTACCTAACAAGTTCACTTATCGGCTGTAATCTAGCTCTTCCCTCTTCCCTGTGGGATCGACCCCAACCTCTAGTTGGGATCTTTATTTAAAATGTCCGCTTCATACTTCTATAGGAGGTATGGTTTGAACTATCCCATTCCCGAGTCTTGTATTCAGCTTATGCACAGAGGCAGGGTTCCAGTACGACGGGGTGAGGAGCGGCTATCGGAGGCTAGAGGATTGCAGACGTAGGCCTTACCGGGGATGAGATGAACCCGGTAAGCCGAGCTAGGATTCCCACCTTGATTCCAGCAGTCCAGCCAGTAGGGGACACACAGGTGAATGTCCCCATTATATAGGAGCAGAGCGAGACACCGACTACAAACACCGGTCATTCAGAGTCAGCTCATAGTACCTGAGTTGCACCACTGCCTAGCCTGTAGACTAAGACACCACCAACGTATGTTTTGGTGCCATAGGATTTTCCCCTAGAAGCTTGCCAAATGGTTGACCATGGCGGAGCGAAAGATTCAATCCATAAGCAGCTCAGGCTCTACATGCTCGCCTAGAAGGATTTGAGAGATGATTCAATGTACGGATGGCGGAGCAGACAAACACCAGCAATCTCCGTGTGGAGTTGGGGGCTCTTTGGAGCCAAGTAGTTGAGTTGTCATCACAAAAACTGACAGTTATAGTATCCCCCACTCTTTTGGACCTAGATGCCGAGCCTGATGAGGAGATTGATTTGGCGGCATATTGGGAGCTGAATGCAGCTGCTGGTAATAAGGGGAAGAAAAGAGCTGCTGAGGATACTGGAGAGGAGAGCCCGAGAAAGAGAAGGAAAAATAAGAGAAAATAGCGCAAGCAGGCCATAGAAGAGACCCTGCAGACTCATGACATATATTTGTTTGAGTTGCAGGAGCGAGATAAAGGAGCAGGTATCTCCACCATGGCTCATCCAGAGATTGCTATGGCCTGACCCTTCGGGTGAGCCACATTCAGCCCAGATTGGTATAGAGGCCGTCAAGGTGGCCACAACTACTGAGGTGGGGGGAACTCCCCCTGTTGACACATTATGGAGCGCGCAGACCACCACTAGCGCCACGATTGCAGCAGAGGTACTGCCTCCGCAGGATGAAAGGAGCGCCTAGAGCGCCACAGGTATGATCTCTTCCCTATGTTCTTGTAGTTCATGCTTCGGGGAAGAAGTTTACTTTTCAAAAAAGGGGAGGGTTGTACTTGTGATTTTTTCAAAATTTTTGATTCATTTGAGGGTTTTTCTTTCCATGTTTCTTTTCCCTCATGCATGCTATATAGTAGAATCGACATGTTTAAGATTTTTTTTTATTTTTCTTAGTTTGTGATTTTTGTTTGATTAGAAAGTTTCTTAAGATTACTCAGCCAATAAATTTCGCTAGTTTTGATGTTTAAAGTTCACATTTGACCCTATTTTAAATTTTTTTTGATGCATTAGCTATGTATTTGTGACTTCATAAATGATTTCTGTGGATCTTTTGATGTCATTTAGTTTATTAACATGAGTAGTATTGTTAATCCATGTATAAACCAGACAGGTAAGGTGAAATAGTTCATGTACCATGAGTGAGTTAGGTATAGTACTTAGTTCGGTATTGTGTTGAAGATCTAGAACTTGTCTGGTTGGTCTTTGCATAGACCAAGGAAGGTTGGTTAGGATATGATCATAGGCCATTTTTGTTTAGCTCACTTTTAGCCTATATGACCCTACCAAAATTACATGAATCCCTTGATCCCAAGTTTGAGCCTTAATTGACCCATATTTTTTCTTTGATTAACCAATGAACTGTACCCATTTGTTTATAATGAACCTATTTTGGCCCTGGTCCTTCCGTGGATATTGTGAACCTCAACATAGGCAAAATGCTTAAGTTGAGGGTAGCTAGAGTAGGGGTGCGTAAATGGTGGAAACGAGAAAAAGGGAAAGAAAAGAGAAAAAGGGTGAAAAATGAGGTGTGGTGAGGTGAAAAGAAAAGAGCTGAAAGATATTGAGAATCTTGAAAAAGAAATTTCAAAATAAAATGAAAATGCGGAAAAAGTTGAAAATACACCAGACCCATGCAAATGTATATAAAAGAGGTGAAAAGGGAAGAAAAGGGAATGAAAGAACAAAAGGGTGAAGTAGGTGAAGTATATGGATATAAGGCACTTTTCCTTTGGTTATAGGATAAATTGGTGTTAGAGCTAAAATGTGCAAAAGTTAGCCGTAAAGTGTACAAAATAGGCTCAACTCATAGTTCACAGTACGAGCCGTAGGAAGGTCTTACAAGTCGTACTGCTGGTCTGAGAAGTTGCAGAAGGCTAAGGATGAAGTGGTGCATTATACAAGTCTCAGTACGAGTCGTACAAACCTTGTACAAGTCATGGTGAAGAAGTTGTGAAAAGATTCAGAAGATTTTCACAAGAGCCTGACTCCTGCTATAAATAGATAGTAAGAATCGTGGAACGAAGGTACGAGTCGTACCATAGCATTCGTGATGGACTTCAGAATTATTTAAAAGTCTCAGAGTCAAGCCACGAAAGTATAGTAAGACTCATAGGACGCAGGTACAAGTCGTACCAGGATCCAATACTTAGCGAAAATTTAGCCAGTCAATAATGTACGAGAGGAAGGTACGGCTCGTAGGTTCATAGTACGAATCATAGGATCGATCGTGGCACTGGCGGAACCAGATATGGAAATTCACCCTGTTAGCCTAGGAAAAGGATTTTTATGTCTGTATAAATACGTTTTATGTTTTATTTTCAAGTGAACGTGTATGGAGGTGAGAGAATAGTTAGAAAACATTGAGAAAGGAGAGGATTGAGTTGATTTGACTTGTGATCAACCTTTTCTTGAACTCTTCTTGTTCTTGCTACTTGTTATCGAAGATTTTTCATATTTATTAAAAGAAGTTTCTTTCTCATCCATAATTGTAATTATTGATTTATGTTCTTAATCATGAATGAAAATCACAACCTTGCAACTATGAGAGGCTAAAACCTCCATAGCTAGGGTTGTGGGAACCATGGTGGATTAACAAGTTAGGGTTGCACAAAGTGATTCTAAACCAATACTAAATGCTTATATTGTTTCTCTTCATGCTTAAACATTTCTTAACTATGCACAACATTAGGAACTGCCCAAATTCTTTACTTGCTTAGGTCTAAAAGGTAAAGATTAGGAAAAGAGAATTACAACGAAGCCTTGATCTTGATGATCATTGTATTAACTTGAGATGTGGTCGCAGGATAGTTAAATCTGGAATTTAGTGATAACAGATAGTTTAAAACGACTCATGAGACTTGGTCTAGTAATTGAGTATAGTCATTCAATAGGGATTGTCAATCGTTTGAATGAACCTTTGTTATCAGTTCTATAAGTAAGTAATAATGATGATCACGAGTGTATACCTAAAGAAGTTATGAATCCATGGGGAACACAAACCCTAGTTATCCTTTAATATTGATTCAAAACCAAACTTTTGATAATTGTTTTTGTTATTTCTTTTCTTTAGAATCCCCCAATTTTGGAGCAACTACCTAACAAGTTCACTTACCGGCTGTAATCTAGCTCTTCCCTATTCCCTGTGGGATCGACCCCAACCTCTAGTTAGGTTCTTTATTGACAACACCACTTCATACTTCGGTAGGTGATATGCTTTGAGTGTTATCACCATTTGAATAGGGGAATGATAGCTATTATTGTATGTAATCTCATTAAGAGGTAGGTGCTCGTACCAACTCCCTCTGAAGTCTAGCACACACACCCGCATCTTGTCCTCAAGCGTCTGAATGGTGCGCTCTACCTGACCATTGATAACGCTAAAACTCACACTTCCTGACAAAGTATGAAGCGGTCATTGTCAATGAAGAACCCAAATAAGAGGTTGGGGTCGAAACCACAGGGAATAGTGTAAGATCTAGACTAATGCGACAATTGAATTTGTTGGTGAGTTATCTCCAAATTGGGGG
>JACEIK010010287.1:19145-31590 GCA_018107945.1 Datura stramonium
TGCATGGTGATAATCATCTAGATAGGGGACCAACCATTTAGGTGAACCTAACTTACTGATATTGCATGTTAAACACTGGAATAGATCACTAGTGTAAAAGCCTTGTGGTTATGAATTCTTGGGGAACACAATACCAGTCAATTCGTTAATTGAATACAAACCAACATTGATTTAAACATCAAGTAGTTTTTACTTTTGTTTATTATTTTATTTCTTTCCCCCTTAGGAAATAAGTAATTCGATAGTAATAGTCATTTACATTAACTCAAGTTCTTTTCATATTTCCTGTGGGATCGACACCAACCTCTAGTTGGATTCTATATGTGATATCGACCGCTTTATATCTCATTTGTGAGGTGTAATTTGGGCGACATCAACCCCCCATTGGAGAAGGCCAACTATACCTTCCCAGGGTATAGTATCTGAACTGGGTGATCACTGTATGATGCTCGATTGGGCTAATAACCTACGATGGAAACGTAGTTTTGGAAACCTGGGTGCATTGAACCTCGACCCACTCAGTGCTATGTCCTACTCCCATTGAGAATCCTAACTGACTACTAGGTTGATAGCTTGAAACTGATTTCCTAGACTAAGTCAGGGATACCTATCTGGAAGTACCCTAAGAGTTTGAAGGACCTGATAATTGGAAACTAGAGTTCCACGACTGGCTAGAGCTGCTTTTTCTGAAAGCACCATAACCGTCTACAGAACAACCAGATGACTGATACTATGGAGTGTTACTAAACTCCTCAAGAACCGACTATAGTCAAATTGATCAGCTGATATTACTGATAGATACTAAAAAGGCTAACTTTAGGCTAAGACTGAACTAACATTTAAACTGACTGATAATTCCCATAACAGTAATAACATGGTGATTGCAAGACTTTACATATTCAAGCAACACTTGTATCTAGAAAATTATATAATATTCAATTAATTGTATTCAAAGAAACTAGGGCTTTAATGTTTCATGTAATGAATAACAACATGTTAAATGAATAACGAAGACTTGTAAGAATTCATAAGAACTACAATCTACCATAAAAGCTCATAGTTTCACTGAAGGTTAACCCTAGATTGGGTCTTTTGGTGATTAGAATTGAACATGATTCTAGAGGGGTTTCGGGGCACAAGGGGAGGACAATTCCCTTGTTATATTCCCACTTACCTGGAGCTGAATTTCTGGGAAGAACTTAGAAAATGTGTGAAGAAATCTAAATGACCTAGCTTTGGCTCTAAAAGAACTGTTCAACTTCTTCATAGGTTCCACTATCTGATTTTGGGAAAGTGTGATGGAAAAGATTGACTACACCTCTAAAATCCCTCTTGAAAACACCTTATACGACATAGTTTAGAAGTTAAGTCGATAGGGTTTTACAAAATTTCCCCTGAAGCACTTAATGAAATCTCAGCTTGTCAGGTGGTATGACTCAACTACGAGTTGTACCAGGCTCCTACAGTCCGTACCATGAGTTGGGGTTAGGGACTTTGTTTCAACCAATTCCTTTGAAGTTTTCCACGAATGCCTCCTATAACTCATACCTACACCCTATGATTGGTGTTATGATTTGTACTAAACTTTGAGTCTGCACCTAATCTCTCTCATGACTAATCCTACAAGTCATACCTTGACTCATGGCTACTCAGGATTTTCTTGACAAAATCTCTGTACATTTCCAAGACTGCTATGTACGATCCACACCTCCATTGTATGAATCGTAACATTGAGTCATGGGTTCCATCATCCTCTTCATTTTCCTTCTCAGTTCCTCAATACGAGCCTTGGTACGATCCATACCCAGCTCGTACATGTCATATTGTGACTCATACTGAGGTATTTATTACTAGTTTTCTACAGAATGAACTTTTAAATTTCCAAGCTAGTATTAGGAAATTATGGGGTGTTACAAGGAACTACTCATTTTAATTGTAAAGAGGTAATTAAACTAAAATTATAATTTTAAAGTCTTAAATCAATAATGAGAAATTCTATGGATGTGTCCTCGTATAGGGTTGATCCACCTAAATCACTCAAATAGGAGTATTGAGAATGTGCTATTTTAACAAATATGCAAGCAATCAACTCGGAAATCATTAGGTGTCTCCCAACAATCCTAACAATGTTAATCTAAATCAATTTTGTCAAATTGATTAGAATTATTAAAAATTAATTGTTGATTTGACGATTTAGGTTCATCAAATCTCTAAGTGAACCTATTAAGCAAGGTTTAAAACCTTAGGTCATTGTTGATTGATGCTACCCAAACCTCAATTGTCTCTTTCAACAACAATTGAAGCTATTTGGCGTAATTAAATGTTCGCAACCACCAATTTTACAACACAAAGAAATAATAAACAAATATTATCAAGCCCATAATCATTTTTCCCAGTTAAGATCATTAGAATTCAAAAACACATTGGGTTCACAATTCTAGATTAGGGTTTAGCTACTCATGCAAAAATATGAAGAGAAAAGCATAAGATTACGCATGATCACATATTAAGTAATAAGAAGAGCGAGAGAAGTGGAATTGATGAGTTGAACTTCAGTTGATCTTCAAAATACAGTCTATGAAAACTATCTGGAACTATTCGGAACTCCCTAAAAAATATGAAAAAAGACTATTTATATTAAATCCCAAAACCCCAATTTTAATTTAAATTCAGAGGGCCTAGATCGTCGGAATGAACTATACGTAAAAGGTACGGTCCGTATCTTGAACCATACTTTGAATATGCACTTTGATCTAATATCTTCCATACTTCAACGTAAGAATCTTATATTGAAATTACGGTCCATACTTTATTTCATCAGTTAATTCACCAGATTGATACTTTATGATTTGTTTCACTTTATGGTCTGCATTTTGAGTATATGGTTCACATCTTGAGTTATGCCTTGTGGAATGAATTTTGGTCTTCTCTGGTTTAGAATGCGGTTGGGAGTGCAGATCACATCTTTGATTTGCGGTCTATCTATTCTCTTTTCCTGACAGATTTTTGTTGTTTTATGACTCCTTCCATCAACTCATAGGATTTCAAGAACTTAGCAAAATAGTCTTGTATTGACTTAAATTATCACTTAAATACATGTAAAACTCTATGAAAATAAGTATAAATATGTCAAGAAATTCTAATACATCAACACCCCTAACATAAAGCTTTTTCTTGTCCTCAAGCAACTAAAATAAGTAAATCTATCCTAGACTCTTGCACTGGTATCTCAAAGTGCAGTGAATAGGGTAGTTTTTACAAGTAGCTATAAGTATGCAATTTTCAATCAGGTCACCTCCTCCATCATGCAAAATCATCTTTCTCACAATTATTAAGACTAAGCATGCAATCTCCATTCATGACATCATTTTAACATGCAAGACCCCTAGATTGAGAAGTACTTTATCCTAGACATTATCATCCACATGCCTTCACATTCATACCAAAGAAAAGTGTCCATTTTCAAAAATCAGACTCACACAATATATTGGACACAAGATCAAGTGAGAAGAGAAAGACACTCAACTATCACAAAGATGTTCATAAGTTAGGTCACAACAACCATATGTTTGCCTTTATTCTCAAATGTATTTTCTTTTGGAAATCTAGGTTGAGATCACACAAAGTTTTTTTAAGCTTGAAATGTTGATCCAAGGGGATGGTACGATACAAATATGATATTTAGTGGCTTAGTACCATCCTAGAACACTACATCATACTCCTATTTCCTTTTTTCTTTTTTCCCCCTTCTTTTTATTTCCTTCCTTTCCTTAGAAATTTTTCAAAATCCAAGGTGATTTTTGTGAGCTTATTTTAATTTCTTCCCTTATTTTCTTTTCTTTTTTTTTTTTTTTTTGGCTTTTCTTTTCTTTTCTTGCTCAAAATACCTTGAAAAGTGGTCAAACTAGTCATTTTTGGCCTTCTCCTTCTTCTTTACCTTATCACCCCAACTTATAATTCTTTATACCATCACAATATTTCATAGCATCAAGGAGGATGGGTTCAAAAGAGGATCTACTTGAGAACCGATTTCGGCTTCAGTGCAATTGATAAGGAAAAGGGTTATAGGCTCAAAAGAGGAGACTAGGAAAACATGATTCATTTGGTAGGCTCATATATGCAAATGGGACTTTTGAAATAAAAATAAAGCCTAAGTTCATCTTTACAACCCATAATCAATCCTAAGCTAAAGCATGAGTAACCACGCAAGTTCTAGAGTGTGGCTACAACAAGTGAACAATACAAACATTCCTCATCGCACATGGCATATGGACATAAAATTGACTAACAAATTCTACTCTCAACTAGGAAATCAATGCCACAATCAACACAAGAAGATGTATAACACCCTAAAAGTTTCTACGATCAAGCCCTAGACTAGTAGCAGAGTCAGTAGAAAATCTAGAAGAAATTCATAGAATGACTCGTGGTACAAGTCGTAGGGTGACATGAAGGGCCGTGGGAGCAGTCGTGGTATACAGTAGTTCCTCTTGGACCAGTAATGATGACTTATGTTACGAGTCATAGGAGGTAGTAATGAGCCATGGTACGACTCGTAGGTTTTGGCGATGGGTTGTGGTTAGGAGCTGTGGCATCTGTTAGAGTGGAAGGTTTTGTGGAGTAACGAGTCATGGTACGAATCGTTGTAGGAAACAATGAGTCATGGTGAGTGCCCATGGTTGGAGAATTAGAGAACCAAAAATTTTGACGGCTAACAACGGAAGAAAACCACGAGTCATGGTCAGGAGGTACAACTTGTGTTATCTGATAGTCTGCTTTTTAATTATGATTTCACAGGGGTATTTTCATATTTCCTTATCTTCTAATCCCTAAGTGATGTTATTTTGGATTTCTTAAATGGTGTATTAAGGGGTTTAACCTAGACTAAGTCCTTACTCTTTCAAACCAACAGTAGATTCGAAATCCTCTCTCAAGATCAAGGCTAGGGTTCTTCATCAAATTCCTATCTTTCTTGGGTCTTTATGACAAGTTTAGGAGTCAATTACCCAGGTATGTAGAGTTATGAATGGTGGAAATTCTTCCACCTTCATGCCCAATTTCATCCCAATTCTATAATTTTAAGTCTCTAATGTGTCATTTAAGATTCTAGGGTTTTACACAATTTCATGAAACCTCCTATGCTATCTCTGTGAGTTCAATTCTCTCATGTTTCAATTGATTATTTATGGATATTAGGGTAGATTTGACTCTCAATTTACTTACTAATTAATGATTTCAAGTTTATTAAGATTATGCCCTACTATGCATGATTTATGAATTTCAATCTTATGAGCCGTGTTCAAGTAT
Organism: Datura stramonium; assembly: GCA_018107945.1. Classification (NCBI taxonomy): domain Eukaryota; kingdom Viridiplantae; phylum Streptophyta; class Magnoliopsida; order Solanales; family Solanaceae; genus Datura; species Datura stramonium. The sequence continues at coordinate 24,453 of JACEIK010010287.1, forward strand.
GATGAATTATCCAAGTACGCATAAATATTTTTGAATTCCTAAACTTATGATTCCACGATTTGGAAGTTATGAAGTTTTATTCAAACACGTGTTATTCTCATGAAATTAAAGTTCAAGTATCATGGACAACTCTATGGCATCTTTTCATAAATATTTCACGCATGTCAAATGTAATTATGATTACATGTTTCGTCTAGCCCATGCAAGTTCAAGTATATTTTCTAGATAATGATTACGAGCCATGTGCATGTTTTTGGGAGTAGTATCTAGCACCGAGTAGGCTAGGGGTTCACGCAAACCCCGAGTCTCAGAACTACGTTCCACTTTAGGTATATATTCATGTTCAAACCCTACGGGGATTCACATGTGATATCACACCTTAATCGTTCCTTCCCTTGGAAAGCTTAGGACGACTCTGCCCACTTGGGAGAGATAGTTGGGGCATCATCTAAGCTCTATCATGATGATGTTGGTTATGATGAAGCCTTCTATTGTTCCTCATAATTTCAGTTATTCATGTTCATGTCTTATGATATTATGTTTTATATCATAACCCATTGATCAGTTTATGAGTTTTCACTTATGATTTCAAGTATAGCACGCTATATGATTGATATGTTATGAGATTACAGCACTTTCGACACTTAAAACTGGAAAAATAACACGGACTTAACTGTGTTTATATGGATATGAGGTGCTTTTACTTTATTTTATGGGAAAATAGGTGTTGGAGCAAAAATGTGCAATCAGAAAAGTGCATAAAAGAGGCCAACTACTGATCTAAGTACGATCCGTACAAAGTTTGTACGATCCCTACTAAGACTCGTGGATTATCTCATAAGATTGGTATAAGGAAATGTCAAAGTAGGACTCTCAGTACGAGTCGTACCATCCTGGTACAAGCCGTAACTTGAGTCATAGAAAACTTCAGAGAAAGTTGCACAGTTGAAGTCTCCTGATACAGATAGCACCTACAGATCATAGAATCTACTTACGACCCATACCAGGAACCATGGAAAGCTTCAGTGATTTTTGGGACTTGGCAGATCTCATGAAACGACAAGCTGTTACGAGAATTCTTCAGAAGATGACAAAGTTCTCATATCCAAACCACAACTTGATTGTACGACTCGTGGGATCATGTTACGAGTCGTACCAAATGCCAACACTTAGCAAATTCTAAAGAAGCCAAAGGATGTACAGACAAGGCATGACCCGTACAATCCTGTTACGGGTCATATAAGGAGTCGTAGGAAGCGTCAGTGCCAGATTTGGTTATTTCCCTGTTAACTTAGGAAAAGAATTTTATTGTCTATATAAATTCTTTTTAGGTTTCTTTTAGTTTAGTTTTTGTCAGAATCAGTTAGAGGTCGATGGTTATCAAGTTTGCAATTAGTTTTTGACAATATTGGAGAGCAATTCTTGAGATCATAACTTGGATATTATCAATTGTTCTTGAATTTGTTCAACATATTTTCTTGAAGTATTCAAAGCAGGTTTTCTTTCAATAATCATTGTAAGTATTTAATTATGTGTTTGCCTATGAATACTAATCATAATCTTACAATCATGAGAGGCTAAAACCTTCACAACTAGGATTGTGGAAACCATGATGGGTTAACGAACTAGGGTTACACAAAGTGATTTGAAACCAATGTTAAACGCTTGTATTGTATTCTCTTCATCTTGAATGTTTCTTAACAAAGCGCAACGTTAGGACTTGCCCGAATTCTTTACTTGCTTGAACCTAGAGAAGTAGAAATTAGGAAAAGAGAATTACAATAGAAAGCCTTGACTTTTATGATCATTGTATAACTTGAGTTGCGATCGCAGGACAGTTAATTTTGAACAAATTGATAATGGTTCAACTGAAATCGCTCATGAGACCTAACCCGATGATTGAATATACTCATCCAATAGGGACGAACTAGTAATTTGGATGAACCCTAGTTATCAGTTCTATAAGTAAGCATTGGGATAGATCACGAGTGTAAACCTGAAGTAGTTATGAACCCATGGGAAACACTTACCCTAGTTACTTGCAAATCTTGATAAACAACAATTGATTTTCACTCTTGTTCTATTACTGTTTTTCTATAAACCCCCCAATTTGGAGATAACATATCAAAAATCTTAAATACCAACATTAATCTAAGTTTTACCATATTCCCTGTGGATTCGACTCCAACCTCTTTATTGACAATATTTGCTTCATACATTATCAGGAGTGTGAGTTTGACCGTTATCAAAAAATGGCGCCATTGCCGGATAATATATCTAAGATTAGATTAATTGCTTGTGTTCAACTTTTGGTTGTTATTTCCTCATTTATGTTCTGTTTTTGTTTTTGACACCTAAAGGTTGTCTCTTGATGAATGCCAAGTACTTGACGAAGAAGAAACCCCTGATTCCTTTGGATCTTGAAATAGAAAAAATATTGCGAAGAATGGAGAACCAAGAGCAAAGAGATACCCGTCTTGCTGAAGAAGCTAGGCAAGCCGAGCTAGCTCGGTAAGATGCACTTCAGGAAGCCGATGATGCTCGGGAAGAAGTTGTAAATGCTGACCGCCATGGAAGGGATAACAGAGTCCAGAGATATGCCCCTCAACTCTTTGATGAGGATGACCAAGATATTGATGAAGTTGAATCTACTAGAGCTATCATACCACCACCTTTGCCTGTTTGGGCAAAGTTTTACATCACTAGCACCATGATATAGTTGTTGAATTTAAAAAGAGTGTTTAGTGGTCATGCGGTTGATGATGCCAACCTGCACTTAATGAACTTCATTGGAACATGAAAGGCATACAGGTTTCCCGGAGTCAGTCAGGATGCGATAAGGCCAAGACTCATCCCATTCTCTCTGTCTAGGGAGGCCACTTTATGGTATTGGAGTTGCCCAACGACTCCATTACCAACTGGAGGGAGCTCAAATAAGCTTTTCTAGAGAGATTCTTCCCACCCTCTTGGATGCTATAGCTCAAGGATGAGATCTACAACTTCCAACAACTGAAAACGGAGGCACTTTATGAAACCTGATAGAGATTTAAGAAGAAGTTGACCAAGTGACCAAACCATTAAATTCCTGATGAAAGTTTGTTGGAGATCTTTTACAGTTCATTAAATAATAGCATAAAAGCTATAACGGATACTGTGGTGGGAGGAACACTGATGAGTCACACATGGGAATAAACTGCCACTATTCTTGATAGAGTGACTAAAACTAATAGGGCCTGGCACCCCAGGGAAGTGGAAACAACTGTTGGTACATATGTTATTGGTATGACTGCAGGCCAACGAAAGAAGGAGGAGGAACGTGATCAGGAATTTGCTCACATGCATACATCATTGGACCTACTCAAAAAGCATATCATGGGTGATGGGGCCAGAAAATTTAATGCAGTGTCACGACCCGAACATAGGCCCGGATCGAGACACGGAACAAAGAACCCCGAGAGGCTCCAAGTCAACCCATGGCATGAACATAACATCTAACTCATTCATTAAAATGAAAGATCAACATGAATAACATAGTGGAAGTCTAAACAAAACATAACTTCTGAATACATACATCAATCTAAAGCTGAATACAAACTATGTCCGAATAAGCCTCTAATACTGACAAGTTGATGGAACAAGACCCCAACTAACTCATTATAGTCTAAAAATAGAAAAGACGAAATACAACTAATAAGAAGGGCCCTCGCAAGATGAGGATTCACCAACTGATATTAAGAAGTGCTAACTCCGAAAGTATGACTAGCTTTGAAACTGAGTGTGGATATCGGAGTCTATATCATAAAACGATACAGCATAGAGTATGCGATCAATACATGGAATGTATCGAGTATGCAAGATAAGTAAAACTTATAAGTAAGTAAAATCATTAAACATGAATAATATAAAACATAATAAAGATAAGATTATAAGAGTAGAGCTTGCATGCTATTGTCTGAGATCATGATCTGAACATAACTGAATATCATAACTGAATCGAATAACCCAAAGCTGAAAACTAATAACCATAATTAAAACTGAAAATTAGGCCAAACCTGCTGAAAACATAATATCATGACTGATGTACATGAATAACTGAAATCATGAGGAACAAAGCGAGACTCCTCAGGTAACCGACATTACCATAATAGAGCTTACGTGGTATGACTATCACACTCAAGTGGGTAGAGCCGTCCAAAGCTTTGCCAGGGCTAAGGAGGCTACCATGATATCAATATCAAGCTGAAGGCCCCTTGGGGGCAGGCGAAGCTCACAAGGGAGGTCCAAAATAATCTGAACATACCTACATTGGCGGGTAGTTCTAAGGAATAGGGTTGACTGACCCTTAGCCTACTCGGTACTAGACGCTACTCCCAAAAACATGCATATGCTCTCCATCATTTTTCAACGAAGCTGAATAATAATCGTACATACATAAATCTGAAATCACAACATGAGGAGCCTTGGCTCAAACCATACCATAAGCTGAAAATAATTGGTGTCTTGACTCCAAAACCATGTGGTAAGCTAATTCATGAAATCATAAGACATACTTTCTCATATGAGCTTGCTCAATACTTAAACATGCTTGAAATTAACTTAACTCACTTTGAAAACATACTTGATCGTATGGGCTTTCCCAATGCTTAAACATGCTTGAAATCAACTTGATTCACTCTGAAAACATGATCACAAACATGGGTATTTCGAAATCATACTTTCTTCATAAACATCTCATCATGCTTGAACAGATATCTCATAGATCTCAACTTTCTTGAACATTCATGGGTGGGTATCATAGTTTACAAAACTTGAAAATATAATTTATAATTTAAAACATCATAAAATATGCCCATTAATCATAATTCATCATTTAAAACATGCTTAGATCATACCCATGATTGAAACTTAGGAATTCATGCATTAGGTAAGAACCTTATGGAATCATCAATTAGAACATCATGAATTGAGAGGGAATTGGGCATGGGTGTGGACAAATGCACCTATTCATAGCCTAACATACTTGAAAGAGTTTGATTTTCACACTTACTTGGTTGGCCAAAGAGAATTGAGGAAGAACTCTGAAGAACTAGCCTTGATCACCTCTCAAACCTCTATGCTTGCATGCATGAAGTAAGATAGAATTAGATTGACTTAACCCTTCTTAAAACACTCTATTCTGAGCTTAAAACGACGTAGTTTACGCCTTAGGAACTTAGGAATTACAGAAAAGCCTTTAATAAATTCGCAAGAAAAAACATACTGCCGGTACCAATGAGGGACTTGACGAGTCATTACCAGTGACCACGACTCGTGGTTAGCAGTTTTCATGAACCCTGCCTATTCTTCCTCTGAGGGTCACCACGAGGGACACCACGACTCGTGGTGTACCCAATGACTCGTGGTGACCTTTCGTTACCTTCATTACCCCATTCTTCAAGTGTTCAATCAACTCTTGACCACGGGACACCTGACGACTCGTGGTGTTGACCATGACTCGTGGTCACCTCAAATCCCAAATTTCAATCCAAGTCCAACCCTTTCCTCATGAGTCACTTAACGACTCGTGGTATTCCCGACGGGTCACTGGACGACTCGTCCGGTGACCTGGTGCAGAAAATCCTATTTGTTTTGTTTTAACTCCCGGGTCTAATCTTAGGGCCTCTCCCTTAGGAACATTCATCCTCGAATGCTGAAAATCATACTGAAAAGTAGAGAAATGCAGACATCATACAGAAATACTGAACATACATGTTGAAAACTAACGGAGTGACTGACTTTGATTTGAACTACATAACTGAACTGAATTCCCAAATCACACATACATTCATTATCATCAAAGAAACTGGGGTACATGAGCTAAACATGAAACTGGATAGAGTACTAAGGAGGAAACAGATACCTCAAGCTGAAACTGAGCCGGAAGGGAATAGATATGGATATCTAGTCATCATATTTTCTTCGGCTTCCCACGTAGCTCCTTCAACAAGATGATTCTTCCATACAACTTTGACTGAAGCTACTTCTTTGTTTCTTATCTTTTGAACCTGACGATCCAGTATTTCTACTAGAACTTCCTCATAACTAAGGCTGTCCTTCACACCTACGCTCTCCACTGTAACAACCAGAGCCGGGTCACCCAAGCACTTCTTTAAGAGCGATACATGAAAAACTAGATGGAATGAAGCTAATTCTGAGGGCAACTCCAACTCATATGCCACCTTGCCAACCCGTTTCACAATTCGATAAGGACTAACATAATGGGGACTGAGTTTCCGTTTCTTTCCGAACCTCATCACTCCCTTTATGTGTCACGACCCAAATGGAGGCCCGGGTCGAGACATGGGACAAGGATCCTCGAGAGAATCCAAGTCTACCCATGGCATGAACATACATCTAACTCAATTACTAAAGTTGAAATATCAACATGATAATCTTCGCGGAAGTTTAGAATAAACATAACATCAGAATACACAATCTAAAGCTGAATACATCCCTTTTTATCTAAAAAACCTCTAAACATGATGAGTTGATGAGTCAAGACCCCAACTAACTCAATAAAGATGGAAACTAAAAATACATAGAGAAATCTAAATAAGCATGGTCCTCAAGAGATGAGGACTCACCAACAAGCGTAAGATGCTATCTCTGAAGATTGGTTTTGAACGGGACTGAGTCTAAGTGTCGGGTTCGGTATCATGAAATGATAGAGCATAGAGTATGAAGTCAGTATGAAAAATATACCGAGTATGCAAGGAAAGTAAAACCGCTTAAATAAGTAAAATCATTTTGAGACATGCATAATGTTAAACATAAACAATAAGAATCTGGGAGTAGGGATTGCATGCATTATGTCTGAAATCATGATCTCATCATAACATAACATAATATCATAACTGAATCGATTGACTCAAAGATAAAATCTGATAGTCATGAGTAAAACTGAACATTGAGTCTAGCCTGCTTTAGAACATATATAGATGTATAAATCTCATGAATGATGAACATGCATAACTGAAATCATAAGGAACAATGGGAGATTCATTTTTTCACCTACATACTATGATAGAGCTTATGTGGTCCCAACTATCACACTCAAGTGGAAAGAGCCATCCAAATCCTTGCTAGGGCTAGGGATGAT
>JACEIK010010287.1:32062-43549 GCA_018107945.1 Datura stramonium
CCTAATATGATTCTTACACTTCTTTGATTGCCCAAGAGGAATTGAAGAGAATTTGAAGGAGAACAAGCTTGATCACCCCCTCTAACTTCCTATATTTGCATGCATGAATATGAATAAGACTAGGATAGGGTTTACCCTCATAAAACACTACATTTCGAGCCTTAAAAGACGTAGTTTAGGCCCCTAGGACATAGGAATGACGAAAATGCCCTTAATGAAATTCCTGAAATTTATGCACTGGTGGTTACAACGACCGAACTAACGAGTCGTTCTTGGATACAAAAACTCGTTGTATCCATCCATCGTCTCCATTGCCCAACTTCACCTTATCAGATTCGATTCCACGACTCGACAGGACAAGTCATTTCTTACACCAATGATTCATTGTTTCATCTGTTGTTTCCCTGTTCATGATCTGTACCAAGCCTTCCCACGATCCATACCATGACTCGTCCTTTCTTACAATGAGTCATGGTTTCCTTCTGTTACATTGATTGGAGACTTTTAATACTTCTTCCCACGACTGATAACCACGACCCATTGTAACCTACAACGGGTCGTTCCACGACTCATTACTTCCCCTTAGGTTAAGGACCAGTCCCACCATGACTTCAAACAATGACTCGTGGTAACTAACAATGCGTCGTTCCTAGACCTGTTACACCCAACTCCAACTCTGCAGTATCTCACCACGGATGCCTCCCACAAGTCATTGGTTGGACCAACGATCTGTTAGGTGGCATGTTCTGTGAAATTTTTCCTAGATTCTGCCAACTTCCATTTTTTAAAATCCTGTGTCTAATTTTAGGCACTTTCGGGGTGTAACAATATCTCCCTTTTGGGAACATTCATGTTCGAATGTTGAGAACATATAGAAAAGCAGAGAAATGCAATCATCATATTCAAATACTAATCATTTAAGCTGACAACTGACAGAATGACTACCTCTGATTCAAACTACATGGCTGAACTGAATTCATGAATCATATACACATCCACATACATAAAAGAAACTTGGGCACATGAACTGAATATGAAAACTAAATAGAGTTTTAGGTCAAAATTGATACCTCAAGCTGGCACTGAGCCAGTAGAGAATAAATGTGGGTATCTAGCCATCATATCTGGTTCGACTTCCTACGTAGCTCCCTCAATGTGTTGATTCCTCCATAAAACTTTGACTAAAGCTACTTCCTTGTTCCTTAGCCTTCGAACCTGACGATCCAGTATTTCCACCGAAACCTCCTCATAACTAAGGTTGTCTTTCACACCAACACTGTCCCCTTGGACAACTAGAGCTAGATCACCCAAACACTTACTTTAAGAGTGATACATGGAAAACAGAATGCACAGAAGCTAATTCTAAGGGCAACTCCAATTTGTATGCTACCTTGTCAACCCGTTTAAAATCCGGTAAGGGCCAATATAATGGGGGCTGAGTTTTTCTTTCTTTCCAAACCGCATCACTCCCTTCATGGGAGATACCTTCAAAAACACCCAATCATCCACCTCAAATTCTAATTTTCTCCTCACATCGGCATAGGACTTTTGGAGACTTTGAGCTATTTTCAACCTGTCCCATATGAGCTGAACCTTCTCCATAGCCCCATGAATCGTATCTGGTCCTATCATCGCAGCTTCACCAACTTCGAACAAATCAATAGGCGATCTACATCTCTGCCCATAGAGAGCCTCAAATGGAGCCATCTGAATACTGGAATGGTAGCTGTTATTGTATGCAAACTCGATAAGAGGCAAATGATCATCCCAACTACCCTTGAAATCAATCATGCATGCTCTCAGCATGTCCCTGAGAGTCTGAATTGTCTGCTCCGCTTGACCATTCATTTGCATGTAAAATATTATGCTGAGCTTAACCTGAGTACCTAGTCCTTTTTGAAACGACCTCCAAAACTTAGAGCTAAATTGGGTACCTCTGTCTGATATGATCGACAAGTGCATTCTATGCAATCGAACTAGTTCCCGGATATATAGTTTGGCATAATTCTCCGTCGAATCCGTGGTTTTGACCGGTAGAAAATGAGAGGCCTTGGACAACCTTTCTACCACAACCCAAATGGAGTCATATTGTCGACAGGTGCGAGGTAATCCTATAATGAATTCCATATTTATTTCTTCCATCTTCCAAGTAGGAATACTGATATCCTGAAGCACACCTCCTGGCCTCTGGTGCTCGACCTTTACTTGCTGACAGTTTGGACACTTAACCACAAATTCCGCGAAGTCCTTCTTCATGCCATTCCACCAATAGACTTCTCGTAAGTCATGGTACATCTTGGTGGCACCTGGATGGATTGAATACCTGGATCCATGAGCCTCATGCAACATCTGGCTCCTTAAATCATCCACATCCGGAACACATAAGCGATCCTGGTAGTGAAGCACACCATATCCCCCTTTGGAGAAGAGCTCTACCTTCTTATTTTGAACCGCTTCCTTCAACTTTACCAAAATAGGTTCCTCATCTTGTCTAGCTTTTACATCAGTCACCCAAGACGATTCTAATCCATTTTGAACAATAACACCGCCATCGATCAAGTCAACCAACCAAACTCCCAACCTTGCGAGTCGGTGCACATCCTTCACCAGCTCCTTCTTTCCCGCATCCACATGGGACACACTCTCCATAGAGAGTCTACTAAGTGCATCTGCTACTACATTGGCCTTACCCGGATGGTAAAGCACACTCATATCGTAGTCCTTGAGTAGCTCCAACCACCTCCTTGCCGAAGATTGAGATCCTTTTGGGTAAACACATATTGTAAACTCTTATGGTCCATAAACACATCCACATGAACCCTGTACAAATAATGTCTCCATATCTTCAAGGCGAATACCACTGCGGCCAACTCAAGATCATGGGTTGGATAATTCTTCTCATGAACCTTTGCTGTCTGGAGGCATATGCTATAATTTTTTCGTGCTCAATACACACCCAAGTCCGATCCTTGAGGCATCAAAATACACCACGAACCCATAGGTACCCTCGGGTAGGGTTAACATCGGTGCTAAAGTAAGTCGAGTCTTCAACTCTTGGAAACTCTTCTCACAAGCCTCTGACCACTGGAATTTCACTTTCTTCTGGGTCAATTTTGTCAAAGGTGCTGCAATCAATGAGAAACCCTCCATGAATCTTCGATAGTAGCCCTCTAAACCCAAGAAACTCCGAATATCCGAAGGATTCACCGGCCTAGGCTAATTCTTCACTGCTTCTATTTTTTAAGAGTCCTCCTTTATACCTTCACTTGATACCACGTGGAACAAAAAATGCCACTAAGTTCAACCAAAACTCACACTTACTGAATCTGACATATAATTGGCGATCCTTGAGAGTATGCAGCACTACTCTCAAATGAGCGGCATGCTCCTCCTCACTCCGAGAGTATATCAAGATGTCATCAATAAACACAATCACGAACATATCCAGGTATGACTTGAACACAATGTTCATCAAGTACATAAAAGCTTCAAGAGTATTCGTTAGTCCAAAAGACATAACTACAAACTCATAATGACCACACTGCGTCCTGAAGGTTGTCTTCGGGATGTCGCTCTCCGGAACTCTGAGCTGATTGTATCCGGATCTAAGATCTTTCTTTGAAAAACACTTAGAACCCTCAAACTAGTCAAATAAATCATCAATCCTGGATAGAGGATACCTGTTCTTGATGGTGACTTTATTCAATTGCCGATAATCAATGCACATATGAAGGGAACCATCTTTCTTCCGGAAAAAGAGAACTAGTGCACCTCATGGGGACTTTCTCGGTCTAATGAAACCCTTATCTAATAGGCCCTTCAACTGCTCCTTCAAATCCTTTAGCTCGGATGGAGCCATTCTGTAGGAAGGAATAGATATAGGCTGCATATTAGGAAGAAGGTTAATACCAAAATCAATCTCCTGCTCGGAAAGTATTCCTGGTAAATCATCTGGGAAGACTTTTGGATACTCACATACTACAGGAACTGACTGGATAGTCGGGTCTCGTACTCAACATCCTTAACCTAACTATATGTACACATAACCCTTGGAAATCATCTTTCCGGCCTTAAGGTAGGAAATGAAAGGACCTACAGGCACAACTAAACTACCCTTCCATTCTAAGACTGGCTCACCCGAAAATCTGAACTCTACTACCTGGGTTCTACAATTAACTGAGGCATAACATGCAAATAGCCAATCCATGTCAAGGATAACATAAATATCGATCATGGCTAACTCTATCAAATCTACTGAGGTGACCTTCTAAAGGACTAAGACCGAGCAACCTCTATACACTCATCTAGCTACAACTGAATCACCTACTGGAGTATAGACTAATAAGGGTTCTGACAAGACTTCGGGACTGACTCTGAAGCTACTGGCCACATAAGGTGTCACAAAAGACAAGGTAACCCCCAGATCTAACAAAGAATACACATCAAGATGGAAAACTCATAACATACCAATGACAACATTCGGGGAGACCTTATGCTCCTGGCGGGATGCTAAGGCATAGAATCTGTTTTGGCGATGACCGCCACCTATGCTAGTAGACGCCCCCTGATGTGTTGCGCGTGCGGGAGGGACTGCTGAACTAGAAGCTGGGCCTCAGCCCCCATCATGGTTCGGTCTCGCTGCCAGATAATCTCTAAGCATGTGTCCGAGCTTCCCACACCCGAAACAAGAACCTGTACCTTCTAAGCACTGGCCCATGTGTCCCCGACCACCTCTTCGGCAAGCCGGGATGGTAGAATCTGCGGGTCTGCTGCTCTGACCCGTAGAGCTTGATGCTCACCCCCTTTGATCGTGCCTAGGCCTAGATGGCACACTCAAGGCTGAAGATGTTGGAGCTAAAGATCTCTGGTGGGTCTACTGTTAGCGCCCACCACCTAACCTCGGCTGAGAGAATCTGTAGTCATTGTTCCTGGCCCTCTTAGCCTCTCTCTCTCTCTCATATATGTCTCCTCCATCTGCTGGGCGTACAAGACTATCCGAGGGAAATTCATATCCTGGTGGACCATAGCAATCCTGCAATCCTTGTTCAAATAGCCCACCACGCCATGAACAAGCCTGCTCACCCACGCCCTCTGATCAGCCACTAACTCAGGGGTGTGCTTTGATAGGCGAATGAACTCGAGGGCATACTCCTGCACCGTCATTCTCCCTTTCTTATGATTTATGAACTCAGCTTCCTTTAGCTCCCTTATCTCACGAGGGAAGAACCAATCTAAGAATGAAACATGGAACTCCTCCCAAGTGACAAGACCTGCTCCGGCGGCCCTACTATCTTTCCATTGATGAAACCAGATGTGTGTGACCCCTTTCAGCTGATATGAGGCCAACTCCGCACACTCAACTCCATTCACCCCCATGACTTGGGTGATCTTCACAATCTCATCTATGAACTCATGCGGGTCCTTACCTACTTTTGACCTGAGGAACTCTGGCGGGTTCATTCTCAAGAAATCCCTGACTCGAGCCGCCGCCACATTACCATTTTGCGGAACATGCGCAACTTCCTGCTGATTGACCTGAGTGGTCAAGGCTTGTGAGAGAATCTGAATAGCTGCCCAAAACTCAGCATGGGCAACCGGCTCTGGTGCATGGTGCTCCTGGACTAGTGGGGCCTGTTGTTGCCTATTTCCGTTGCCATCCTCGTGGCCTTCTCCATTTCCATTCCTCCTACCATTTACTTTTCAGGGAGCCATGATTCTGAAATCGCGAATAGAACGAATTAGAAGGATAGGGAGACTTTTTATCGCACGATATAGCTCATAAAAGAAGGGAACATTTCCTAAATATCTCATAGCCTCTTCCTCATAAGTGTGGCGCGCTTCACACCCATGAAAAAGACTCTACTTAGTGCAGCTTTCAGACACCATAGAACACTTCAAACCTATGGCTATGATTCCAAGTTTGTCATGATCCGAACGGAGGTCCGAATCGAGACACGGGACAAGGAACCCTGAGAGACTCCAAGTCGACCCATCACATGAACATACATCTAACTCAATTACTAAAACTGAAGAATCAACATGATAATATTAGTGGAAGTCTAAAATAAACATAACATCAAAATACACAATCTGAAGTTGAATACATCCTTTTTTTAAAAGCCTCTAAACATGATGAGTTGATGGAACAAGACCCCAACCAACTCAATAAAGCTGGAAACTGAAAATACATAGAGAAATCTAAATAAGCATTGTCCTCGGGAGATGAGGACTCACCAACAAGCGTAAGATGCTATCTCTGAAGACTGGATATGAATGGGGCTAAGTCTGAGTATCGGGTCCTGTATCATAAAATGATACAGTATAGAGTATGCTGCAGTACGTGGAATGTACCGAATATACAAAGTAAGTAAAACCGCTTAAATAAGTAAAATCATTTTAAGACATGCATAATTTAAAACATAAACAATAAGAATATGAGAGTAGGGATTGCATGCATTCTTTCTGAAATCATGATATCATCATAACATAACATAACATCATAACTAAATCGATTGACTCAAAGCTGAAATCTGATAGCCATGAGTAAAATTGAACATTGACTCAAACCTTCTTAAGAACATATATAGATGTTTAAATTTCATGAATGATGAACATGCATAACTAAATTCATGAGGAACAATGGGAGACTCGTCTTTTAACTGACATACAACAATAGAGCTTCCTTGGTCTCAACTATCACACTCAAGTGGGAAGAGCTATCCAAAGCCTTTCCAAGGCTAGGAGCGATACAATGATATCGATATCACGCTCGTGTCCTGATAGGACAGGGGATAGCTCACAAGGGAGGTCCCAAAGTAATATAGATATATAAGTATAAACCTATGCTGGCGCGTAGTTCTGAGGCATAGAGTGATCGACCCTTATCCTACTCGATGCTAGACACTACTCCCAAAACACATGCATATGCTCTCCATCATTTTTCAATGAAGCTTACCATCGTCAATTGATGAACCTGAATAATCAAATACATCACAAATTTGAAATCAAGCATATGAATAACTTTAACTCAAACCATATCACAAGCTGAAAAATAATGGGAGGCTTCGCTCCAAAACCATGTGGTAAGCTTAATTCGAAAAATCATAAGCCATACTAGAACATATGGGCATTGCCCAATACTTTAACATGCTTGAAAATACTCAATTCACATCGAAAATATGATTATAAACATGGCTAGCTTGAAAAAATGTTTTTCATCATAATACCTCATCATAATCATACATTCATCACAAATCTTATCTTTCATGAACTTTTCATCAATGGGCTTTTTAATTCATAAAGCTTGAAACATTAATTGAAAACAATGTAAAACTTGCCAATGAATCATAATTCAATAGTAGAAATATATTTAAATCATATCCATGTAGAGAATTAAGAAATTTATGCATTGGGTTAAAACCCCATAGATTAGACATAGGAAATTCATGATTTAGAGAGGGATTGGGCATGGGTGTGAAAGGCTTCACCCATTCAATACCCTACATACATGATTATATTTGATTCGTACACCTCTTTGATTTCCCAAGAGGAATTGAAGAGAACTTGAAATTTGCATGCATGAATATAAATAAGCCTAGGATAGGTTTTACCCTCATAAAACACTGCATTGCGTGTCTTAAACGATGTAGTTTAGACCCCTAGCACTTAAAAATGATGAAAATTCCCTTAATGAAATTCCTAAAATTTCTGCACTGGTGGTAACAACGACCGAACTAACAAGTCATTCTTGGATATAATGACTTGTTGTATCCATCCGTCGTCTCAACTGCCCAACTTCACCTTATTAGATTCGATCCCACAACTCGACAAGACGAGTCATTTCTTCAACCAACGATCCATTGTTTCATGCGTCGTTTCCCCCTTCACAATATGTACCAAGCCTTCCCACGAGCCACACCACGACTTGTTCCTTCTTCCAACAAGTCGCGGTTTCCTTCCGCTACATTGACTGGGGATTTTTAATACTCTTTCACACAGCTGATGACCACGACCCGTTGTAACCTGCAAATGGTCATTCCACAACTCGTTACTTCCCCTTAGGCTGAGGACCAGTCCCACCACGACTTCAAACAATGACTCGTGGTAACTAACAACACGTCGGTCCTAGAACCATTACTCCCAACTCCATATCTACAGTATCTCACCACGGAGGCCTCCCAGAGTCGTTGGTTGGACCAACAATTCGTTAGGTGGCTCGTTCTGTGAAATTTTTCCCAAATTCTACGAACTTCCATCTTTTTAAATCCCGGTTCTAATCTTAGGCACTTTCGGGGTATAACATCATGGGAGATACCTTCAGAAACACCCAATCATCAACTTTGAACTCAAGCTCCCTCCTCCTCACATCCGCATAAGACTTGTGGAAACTCTGAGCTATTTTCAACCTATCCCTTAAAAGTTGAACCTTCTCCACAACCTCATGGACTGAATCTGGACCTATCACCGAAGCTTTACCGACTTCAAACCAACCAATAGGCGGTCTACTTCTCCGCCCATAGAGAGCCTCAAATGGAGCCATTTGAATGTTGGAACGGTAGTTGTTTTTATATGCAAACTCGATGAGAGGCAAATGATCATCCCAAATACCCTTGAAATCAATCACACACGCTCTCAAAATGTCCTCGAGAGTCAAAATAGTCTGCTCCGCCTGACCATCTATTTGCGGGTGAAATGATATGTTGAGCTTAACTTGAGTACCAAGTCCCTTTTGAAACGAATTCCTAAACTGGGAGGTAAACTGCGTACCTCTATCTTATATGATGGAAAATGGCACTCCATGCAACCAAACTAGCTCCCGGGTGTACGACTTAGCGTAATCCTCCGCTAAATCGGTAGTTTTGACCGGTAAGAAATGAGCTGCTTTGGTCAACCCGTCCACGACCACCCAAATGGAGTCATATTGTTGACAAGTGTGAGGCAAACCTATGATGAATTCCATATTGATTTCCACCCACTTCCAAGTAGGAATGCCGATGTCTTAAAGAGCACCTCCTTTTTTCTGGTGCTCAACCTTCACTTGTTGATAATTCGGACACTTAGCCGCAAACTTTGCTATGTCCTTCTTCATGCCATTCAACCAATAGATTTCCCGTAGGTAACGGTACATCTTGGTGAAACTTGGATGTGTGGAATATCTAGAACCGTGAGCCTCGCACAACATCCGGTCTCTCAAATAATCAACATCCGGAACACACAAACGACCCTGATATCGGAGCACACCATCTCCCCCTTTAGAGAAGACCTCCACCTTTTGATTCTGAATGCTCCTTAAACTTTACCAAGATAGGATCCTCATCTTGTCTAGCTTTTACATCAGTCACCAAGGATGATTCTCATCCATTCTGATCAACAACAGCACCATCGGCCGAGTCAGCCAAACGAACTCCCAACCATGCAAGCCGATGTACATCCTTCACCAGCTCCTTCCTCCCCTCATCTACATAGGACACGCTCTTCATAGAAAGCCCACTAAGAGCATTTTCTCCCACATTAGCCTTTCCTGGATGGTAAATGACACTGATATCATAATTCTTGAGTAACTCGAACCACCTTCTTTGTTGTAGATTTAGATCCTTCTGGATAAACATGTATTGTAGGCTTTTGTGGTCCGTAAACACATCTACATGGACCCCGTACAAACAGTGTCTCCAACTCTTCAAGGAAAATACTACCGCCGCTAGTTCAAGATCATGAGTCTGATAATTCTTTTCATGGACCTTTAGGTGTCTAGAAGCATATGTTATAACCTTACCATGTTGCATCAATACACAACCAAGGTCGATCCTCGAAGCATCAAAATATACCACAAACCCATCGATACCCTCAGGTATGATCAACACAGGTGTTGAGGTGAGTCGAGTCTTCAAATCTTGGAAGCTCCTCTCACAAGCCTCCGACCATTGGAACATCACTTTCTTTTGAGTCAGTTTGGTCAATGGTGCTGCAATTGTGATGAAAACCCCTCAAACCTTTGATAATAACTAGCTAAACCCAAGAAACTCCTAATATCCGAAGGATTCACCGATCTAGGCAATTCTTCACCGCCTCTATCTTTTGATAGTCTACCAGTATACCCTCACTTGACACCACATGACCCAAAAATTCCACCGAGTTCAACCAAAACTCACATTTACTGAATTTAGCATATAACTGATGATCCTTCAAAGTCTGGAGCATCACCCTTAAATGAGCAGCATGCTCCTCCTCGCTCCAAGAGTATATAGGATATCATCTATGAACACAATCATGAACATGTCTAGATATGGCTTGAACACCCTGCTCATCAAATCCATAAAAGCTGTAGGAGCATTCGTTAGTCCAAAAGACATAACTGCAAACTTATAGTGACCATATCGAGTCTTGAAGGCTATCTTCAGGATGTCACTCTCCCGAACCCTGCAGATCTGAGATATATCTTTTAGAAGACTTAGCACCCTGAGGCTGGTCAAACAAATCATTAATCCTGAGAAGAGGATACCTATTCTTGATGGTAACTTTGTTCAATTGCCGATATTTAATGCACATACGAAGAGAACCATCTTTCTTGCGGACAAAGAGAACTGGTGCACCCCATGGAGATTTTCTCGGTCTAATGAAACCCTTTTCTAAAAGGTCTTTCAACTACTCCTTTAACTTCTTTAGCTCAGTTGGAGCCATTCTGTAAGGAGAAATATATATAAGTTGTGTATCGGGAAGAAGGTCAATACCAAAATCAATCTCCCGCTTGGGAGGAATTCCCGGTAGATCATTTGGGAAAACTTATGGATACTCACATACTACTGGAACTGACTAGATAGTCGGGATCTCGGATGTAGCATCCTTAACCCTAACTAGATGATACACGCAACCTTTAGAAATCATCTTTTTGGCCTTAAAATAGGAAATGAAATGACCTAAAGGCACAATTGAACTACCCTTTCACTCTAGGACTGGCCCACCAAAAAACTAAACTCTACTGCACGGGCTCTACAATTCACTGAGGCATAGCGTGCAAATAATCAATCCATGCCGAGGATAACTTCAAAATCGGTCATGGCTAACTCTACTAAATCTGCTGAGGTAACTTTCTGAAGGATTGTGATAGGGCAATTTCTATACACTCGGCTAGCTATAACTGAATCGCCAACTAGAGTAGAGATTAAGAAGGGTTCTGATAAGATTTTGGGACTGACTCCAAAACTACTACCAACATAGAGCGTCACAAAATATACAGTATCTCTTAGTTCTAACAATGCATATACATCAAGGTGGAATACTCATAACATACTAGTGAATACATCCAGGGAGACCTTCTACTCCTGACGGGATGCTAGGGCATAAAATCTATTTTGGCACTGTCCGCCACCTGTACTAGTAGATGCCCCTTGTTGAGCTAGGCATGCTGGTGGAGCTGTTGAACTAGAAGCTGAGCCTCGGCCCCTATCATGACCCTGTCTGGCTTCCGGGAAATCCCTAAGTATATGTTTG
>JACEIK010010288.1:24508-38524 GCA_018107945.1 Datura stramonium
GATATTAATTGTGATATACTGAATATTATACAAAATAATTGAAATATTACCAAACATAAAATTAACTATACTACTTTTAATACATGAACTAATTTCCTTCTAAACTAGCAACCAAACAACCCCTTAATCCTTGAGAGTTGTTCGGTTGTGTCAGTAGAGGAACTAATCTCAGCATAATATAAATATATTACTTGGTTGGCTGCATAAGAAGAAGAAAACAAATTCGGATAACTACTTCGATGTTTGATTGGCTATATAAAATAATATTTGTATTAAGTTATACTCTTTTTGTTTCAAAATAAATAGTGTTTTTAATTTGGACATATTCCTCAAGAAAATTATTAATTTTTTTTAAAAGTATAATGTACTTTTACTAACTTTCCCTCAATAAATACCTTGAAAAATACTCTCTAGTAGTTTCTTGATTATGTAAAACTCCCTTTATTTAAATAATGGTAAAATTGAAAGAATGTCATTAATGCCCTCTTGATTATGTGAAATACTACATATTTTAAAACGAAAAGAGTATGAAAAATCTATATATTATTTTATGCGAGATAGAATATTGAATAAAATACATGTATTAGCATTAAGGTGATTAAACTATTTAATTTAAAGATAAAAATGTCTTCTAAAATAAGTAACCCATGATTTGTTATTAATCATTGTATGATAATATCTTCATTATGAATTACTACATAAATTATTTATATATTATAATTCTCTCCCAATTAGTAAGTGAACTAATGTTAGACATATTTTATGTGATTTTGTTGTTTTCTCTGAATAAATGATGATTTAAAGATGTTCTACTTTGTTAATATTGTGATTTGATGCTAACAGGTATTGTTTGATGCTTCAGGGATGTTATGGAGCCAAAATAGAAAGAAAAATCATCAAAATAAATAAGAAGTACTTGCATGGTATGAGGAGGTCTCGCCCCAAGATAGCATCAAGTGTTGAGTTGCAGAATTAAGCTAAGATAAACACAAGCCATAAGAAGGCCAAGGGCCAATAAGGCTCCAATTTTTTAAAAACTCAAAATAGTGGATGCCTTTAGCAACTTGATTTTGGGCATAATTATGTGTCCAAGTGCTATTTTATAACTTAATTAAGCCATGTTTGTTAATTTAATCAATTACATTCTCATCTGATTAGGTATATTTATGTGCAAAGACTAACTAATGTGATTAGCCCTGTTTGTAGGTGAAAAATACTAAGGATGGGCTTAAATATGAGGATGCATAGTGAGAAGGAAGCGCAGAATTAATTTCTGAGGAGTCGCATGAAGATAGCACAAGGAGTGAGCTGCCAACACATGCCAGCATGCCACACCAGGCAAGCAGCACGCTGGGCGTCGTGCCACGTCGTGCGAGCGCGCGCATGAGAGGACATGCCAAGGCAGGAGGCCTGCGCGTCCAGGCCATGCCACGCCCTTCCATCAGCGCGACCAGTGGCGTGTCACACTGGGCGACGCGCACCAGTGCTGCGCGAGGACATTCCATCTGCTGAGATCCAATAAGTTGTCGTGTTGCCTTCGTGTCAAGGAGCTGGTGTTGTGCGATGGGCAGCGTGGCACGGAGCAGTTCCATGCCCGGCCAATTTTTGCAGAATTTCACTTAGTATAAATTGAATACTTGGTTATATTTTTCATTTATCACGAAATATTTTGGGAAAACGGAAAGGAGCGAAGGGAGAACGAAGGAAACTCTACCTAGGGTTCATAAACTTTCATTCTCTTTTACCATTCCTGTAAGTACTTTACTTTAAACATTTTTTGGAGTAATTGTATGAACATGAGTGGATAAAACTCTTCTTCTAGGATTGAGGCTATATGGTATGAATGTAAATGCTTGAATTCATCTTTTGTTCGAGTTTTTGTTGTAGTTTTTTCTTGCATTCTTAATTATTATTATTTTTATGCTTGATCACCATGTAAACAAACTTGTTAAGTTTAGGCAAAAGCTTGAAAGAGTAACCCTAGGTTAGAACAAAAGAATGCAGGGAGCAAGTTCTTGTCTTTACAATAAGAATCACGGTTAGGATAGAAATTATACCTAATTTGCCTTGCTTGGTTAATTAAACCGGACAATAGCTAGACACCGACTTAGATTGTCACATCACCACTCGTAGCAGTAGTTTTGAATCTAAGCTAGGTTAAGTGATTATAGATATGAAAGTCCATAATCAAGGGCATAAACCCTGTAAACCACATCCATAGTGTTAAATTGCTCACTAATTAGAAAGTCACATCCCCACTCAATGATGTAGGTGTGAGACTAGCTTGTTGTGTTTAGAGACTCGAAAGACCATGAACAATGCATATTAACCCTGTGAGACAACAACTGAATTTTTCATACTTGAACCATTGTGAATTGTAGCATTACTTGACTATCAGGCCTTAACTCTAGATGTTTCTTGTTATTGTTTCCCGATTATTTTGTGATCACCCCTAGATTTAAATCCCAATCTTCAAAATCTATAAAATCAAAACTTGTGAAAGTTAACTTAACACTTGAACTTGAATATTCGCCGAATTAGTCCAGTCCTTGTTGGTTCGACATCCGGCTCTTAAAAGAGCCACTGTATTACTTGTACGACCATGTAAGCTTGTGCATGCGCAATAAGTTTTTAGCATCGTTCCTAGGAACTGGTAGCGTTTAGCGAATTTTTCTATTTTTGTGTGAATTTTAATTTTCTTAAGTGTTGAAAAACTTGGTTTTATTCTGCTCTATTGCAGGTAACAAGTTGTCCTTACAGAACTGGAAAGTAATAGAGAGCTAGTAGAACCTTTGTTAGAGCCTGAACGCTAATTACATTTGCTCCGGAGAGAACCTCTAGAGAGGAAGTTGAAGCGTTTACAGGAACAATTACAACAACAACCATCAGTTGGGCAGACAAAGTTGTTGCCTGAACCAATGGCAGCCCGACCAGTTTGAGAAGTGGCAATCCCACTAGCGACGAATGTGACCTCCAGTATCCAAAAATCGGAGCCTGGAGGAAACTTTGAGCTGAACAAAACATGGTGCAACTGTTACATTCTAGTGGCCAATTCACTAGAATGAAACACGAGGACGCATAGCAGCACTTACAAAACTTTTTTGGAGATTTGTGACACTTTTGTCCCCACTGGAGTGTCAACTGACTATGTCCGACTCACCCTCTTCCCATTTTCACTATTGGGAGAGGCGAAGAGGTGGTTGAAGGCTGAGCCGCCGAATTACATAACTTCTTAGGACGACCTAGCAAGGAAGTTCCTCATTAGATTCTTCTCTTCAGGAAAGACTTCCAAGCTCAGAAGCGATGGTTGGGCAAGCACTAAGAAAATATATGATGAGTTGTACACTCTACTCAACAGAATTGTTCAAGAAAATCTAGAGTGGCATAGTGAATCATTCAGAAGGGTAGGAAAGAGAGCGGCAGAGTTGATAAAGGTAGACAGTGTTAATGCCTTGGCAGCACAACTAGCATCACTACAGCACCAGATGACGACTCAGTTCAGCAAACTGAGTATGAACCAGCAACAGGGACAGGTTAATGCCATTCAACAAGCTCCTAGCTAGTGTGAGATATGTGGGAATAATGGGCATAATGCAGAATCTTGAGGGGCCAATCCAGAATCCTACAATTTTGTGGATAATGTGTAGAGAAACAGTCAGAATTATGGGAACACATACAACAAAAATTGGCAGAGTCACCCAAATTTTTTTTGGGGTGGCAATCAGAGTCATAGCTACAAGCAGCCTCAGTAGCAGCTGTACCAGCAGCAAAACAGGTAGAACAGTGGCCAGTCAAGAAGCAGCAACATTGAGGAGATGTTGCAGGAAATCATGGCTACTCAGACCAATTAGCAGAAAATTAGGCAAGGATGGCTTCAGATTTGAAAAATTAGCAGATGGCCACTAGAAATATAGAGAAGAAGATGGGTCATTTGGGAGCTGTGCAACATACCAGACCTCAGGGAGGGTTACCCAGTGATATAGATGCAAACCCCTGACAAGTCAATGCCATTAGTCTGAGGAGTGGCAAGCAGTTGGCTGATGCACTACCGAAAGAAAAGAGAGATGAAGTGCAGCTAGAGCTAGTCAGACAGGGTCCATCAATTGATAGAGGAGATAATCAGAGTGCTGCAAAACACAATGCATAATCATCATTGCAGCCAGCACAGAGACCACCACCCTTATTCCTACAAAGGCTCAAGAAGAGAAAGGAGGAAGAATGTTTCAAAAAGTTCTTTGATATTTTCAAAGAACTTCACAATAATTTGCCTTTACTTGATGTCTTGCAGGGGATGTCAAAGTACGCAAAGTACTTAAAAGATATGGTGGCCAACAAAGTGAGGTTGGTGGATGTCTAGACGGCGGAACTTACTGAAGAGTGCAGCTATAACATGATGAGCAAGATGCCAAAAAAGCTCAAGGACTGGGGGAGTTTCACCCTCCCCATACAAATTGGTGAAGCTGACATTATAAGGGATCTAGGTGACTTAGGGGCAGCAGTGAATTTGATGCCCCTGTCCCTGTTTAACACCTTGGGATTGGGAAAGCCGAGGCTTGCAAGGGTAATGTTGCAGCTGGTAGACAAGTCAACAATGGCACCTGAAGGAATCATTGAGGACCTTCTCATCAAAGTGGGTAAGTTTATTATACCTGTTGATTTCATCATTCTTTATTTTAAGGTTGATGATAAGGTACCCCTGATCTTGGGACGACCATTCTTGAAAACTGGAGGAGCTATCATAAATGTGAGAGTAGGTGCTCTTAAAATGAGGGTTAATGATGAAAAAGGGCTCTTCAGAGTCTACTAGGAAATCAACCCACCCACACACTACAGAGATATTTGTAAGATCAGAGTGTTGTCAGATATTAAGTGTGGGGTGGTAGATTCCATGGGTCCACTGTTGCGGAATATGTTGACACTTCAGCCTGAGTCTGATAGAGGGCAAAAATTAAAGAAGAAGATGGAAGAAAAGAGGGACAGAGTGGAGGTTGTTTCCTCTAAAAATGAAAAGAGGAGAAGATGGTTCTCGAAAGGGAACATTTATTTGAGGATATCCTGAGAAGGATAGTCCACGTCATGCCATAACGTAAAATAAGGCGTTGCTTGGGAGGTAACCCAAAAGTACCAAAGGTACACTTTCTTTTCAGCTTGTTTGTAAATTTTGTTATTTGTCACTTGTTTCGGTTTGTTTTGTTTGTTACCCATGGAAGGGAAAGCTAAGGAGCATGACAAAAGATGAGTGTGGGGTCGTTAAATCACATGTTCAAAAAGGCATAAAAATATGTTGTTTACTAGTCCTAGAGGCCTTAGGAAGTATTTCTCACCCTTGTGTTAATTTAATTTGATGCTTTGGAGACATAGCATAATTCAAGTGTAGGGTGAGGAAAATTTCAAAAATTTTAAATTTTGTACTTAGTGAATTTCGGTGAAGTTGGTGCTTGGTCAGAAATGTGTGTGTTGATAAGGTTGAAGTTGAGCACAATTCATCCACCCTTTGGTTTTTCTTATCGGTTCTTTTTCAAAGGGGGGCACTTTGAATCGAGAAATAAAAATTTTATGTGTATGTACATAATGGTGTTAATCATAGTTAGGGACTTTTCCCGATAATGGATGGATGACGACCGTCTTGAGGAAAAATTAATAAATAGGTGTTAAGTTTGAAACCTTAGTTGATTGATAGCTTGATATTCTTGTTATGTGTTGTACACGATTGTGAGCTGCAAGTGTTGTAAATGTTGAAGCATGTCTAACAACTATATAACTTTGTTTGAGACACCTAGGCTCTCGAATATGACTCTGTATGTGCTTAAAGCTTAATTTTGAATTCTTGTGATTAGCTTAGTTAATAGTCTACTGAATTTTTCTTGAATTATGAATGTGCTATGAGTGTAAGGTTTTTGAATATTTCATGTTATTGTGTAGTGTCTAGAACTTTCCTGGTGTGTATACAAAAAAAATGAGGGATGTTAATTGTAGGAGATGATTTAGGCATTTCTTTGAATGAGCTCAATTTTATCCTTTGCTTTACCTACCCTTGATATATGATCCTTGTTAAACCCCTTGAGCCTTTAGCCTATTCTTTGATTATCCACACTAAAAGCTAATCCTTTTCTTTCAATAGCCCTGAATTTGATCCAAAAATCCTAAGCTTAAGTGAAAGATGCAAAAGAATAAGAGGAGTAAGAATATTGAAAAGAAGGGAGCTGAGTGTGGAAGTTGAAGAGAAGATTAAAGGTGCACTTGTTTAAAATGCATAAGTGTTGGTAGAGAGTAAAACATCACAAGAATGAAAACATGTTTAATATGTGATTACTCCTTACCAATAAGATAAGTGTGCTTAATGAAATAGGGAAACAAAAAGAAAATTGAGAGTTGAAAAGAACAAGGGGTGAAGTAAAAGAGTAAAAGAAGATGATGTGCTTTATGAGAGTGTGATGTATTAAAAGCGCTTAGGAAAAATAGCCACTATTACTGGCCAGAATAGTACCTACTCGTCTCTTAGTTTACATTACAACCCACTAAGTCCTACTTGATCTTACTTTCAAACACTCCTGAATTAGTGAAGTAAAACACTAAAGGAAAGTTTATGGGTCAATACATATTGCATCTGAATTCTTTGTGAGAGTGAGCTGAATTCTTATTCATATACCCATACATGTTATAAGTTGAAACTTGCGAGTGAAAAATGGGTATCTCTCTTGTTGTGAGGGCACATGTTTGGTGAAGGATAAAATTCATGTTGGAGGTCTTGATTGGTTATTTGCATGAATTTACTCAATTTAAGAGTCGATTCTTGAGGCTAGGATGTCTTAACTTAGTTATATGTGATTTCAGAGGTTATATATTGCATGCTCCATTTCACACTTGCTATCTGAAACAATCGGTGTAGCCTTAGCTTGAGTCGTCTTGCTTCAATTAGTTATGTGTGAATCCTTTGTGTGCATGAGATGTAATAGATTTGTTCGAGGACGAACAAGACTTTAAGTGTGGGATAATGATCTTGGGCATAATTACGTGCCCAAGTGCTATTTTATAACTTAATTTTAGCCAAGTTTGTTAATTTAATCAATTACATTCTCATGTTATTTGGCATATTTATGTGCAAATACTAACCAATGTGATTAGCCTTGTTTGTAGGTGAAAGATACAAAGGACGGGCTTAAATATGAGGATGCACGAGTGAGGAGAAAGCGCGGAATTAATTCCGGAAGATTCACATGAAGATAGCACAAGGAGTGGGCTGCCAGCACATGCCAACGTACCACGCCAGGCAAGCAGCGTGCTAAGCGCCGTGCCACGCCATGCGTGCACGCGCATGCAAGGACATGCCAATGAAGGAGGCCTGCGCGTCCAGGCCGTGCCACACCCTTCCATCAGCTTGACCAGTGGCGTGCCACGCTGGGCGATGCGCACCAGTGCAGCGCGAGGACCTGCCATTTGCTGAGATCTAGTCTCCGTGCCACGGAGCTAGTGCTAAGCGATAGGCAGCATGGCACGAAGCAGTTCCATGTCTAGCCAATTTTTGCAAAATTTCACTTATTATAAATTGAATACTTGGTTATATTTTTCATTTATCATGAAATATTTTGGGAAGAACGGAAGGAGCAAAGGGAGAACGAAGGAAACTCTACCTAGAGTTCATAAACTTTCATTCTCTTTTATCATTCTTGTAAGTACTTTGATTTAAACATGTTTTGGAGTAACTGTATGAACATGAGTGGCTAAAACTCTTCTTCTAGGGTTGAGGCCACATGATATGAATGTAAATGCTTGAATTCATCTTTGGTTCGAGTTTTCGTTGTAGTTTTGCCTTGCATTCTTAATTATTATTATTTTTATGCTTGATCACTATGTAAACAAACTTGTTAAGCTTAGGCAAAAGCTCGAAAGAGTAACCCTAGGTTAGAACAAAAGAATGTAGGGATCAAGTTCTTGTCTTTATGATGGATTCGCGGTTAGGATAGAAATTATACCTAATTTTCCTTGCTTGGTTAATTAAACGGGACGATAGCTAGACACCGACTTAGATTGTCACATCACCACTTGTAGAAGTAGTTGTGAAGCTAAGCTAGGTTAAATAATTACAGGTATGAAAGTCCATAATCAAGGGCATAAACCCCGTAAACCACATCCATAGTGTTAAATTTCTCACGAATTAGGAGTCACATCCCCGCTCAACAATATAGGTGTGAGACTAATTTGTTGTGTTCAGAGGCTCGAAAGACCATGAGCACTGCATATTAACTCTGTGAGACAACAACTGAATTTTTCATACTTGAACCATTGTGAATTGTAGCATTACATGACTGTCAGGTCTTAACTCTAGATGCTTTTTGTTATTGTTTCCCGATTATTTTGTGATCACCCCTAGATTTATATACCAATCTTCAAAATCTATAAAATCAAAACTTGTGAAAGTTAACTTAACACTTGAACTTGAATATTCGCCGAATTAGTCCAATCCCTATGGATTCGACATCCGTCTCTTAAAAGAGCTACCGTATTACTTGTACGATCGCGTTCGCTGGGGCATAGCACAACTTAAAATAGTGGATGCCTTTAGCAATTTAAGACCCATTGTTGCTCCAACACCTGAAAAGTCTAAAAATAGGGTTTTTTTCTCAATTTGATTTTGGATTAAACTAAGACGTGGCCTACACCTATAAATATACCCCAAACACAATTTTGACTTGGGATTTGACCTATGGAGGTAGAGAAAACACTTTTAGAGACAAGGATACGCTAAGAGTAGGGCAAAAGATTCGATAACGAGTTTTTTATTTCTTCTTTATATTTCTCATTATTGGTTATGAATGTAGTATTGTATTTTCATATATTTTTATGAGTAACTAATTTTCTATCTAGGGTTTTGATAAAATATTTTATAGGAAAAATTCTTATTACGTTGTTATATAGTAAGCCGTTGAATTTTTTTGCTTTTACATTTTTATTTTAGTTTATTGAATGGTCATCAATTGATTGTGCCTATCTATTATATATTGCTTGAGAAAGAATGCATATTTAGGTTATTTTTGAATAACATCACTCCTTAGGTACATGAGAGATTAATATTGCGGCTTTAGAGATAACGATACTTTGACACAACCATAGTGAGAAGTCTCAAAATTTGATCACGCCTAAAGCTAGTCCTAAAAATGATAAGCGATAACTATGATTGCTTGGTAATTTACCAACTCACTAAGCTCTTAAACATGAGTTTTTGCTTAGTTTTAAAGTCAATTAAGTGGATTTATGTATTTTCTCCTTGATCTTTGCAGGTACTTAACTCGAATGGAGAACGCATGAAATTAAGAAAAAAGCATGAAAAGAGAGTTGAGGACCAGCGCTCGAGCACCGGTGAAATGCCAGTCTACTGCAGTCATCCACTATGCTCAAGAAGGATGGAGACCGACGGACCGTAAATCTGCACCAGCGAACCACCGATGCCAACGCCGAAGTGCTAAAGAACTTACTTCCATCAGCTATGACCGATCGGTGCTCCGTGAATCAGCATCAATGAACCGCTGGTGCCAGCATCGAAACACCCAAAATCTCACTTTTTTTTAGCTAGGACCGACCGGCATTTCGCGAACCTGCACCAGTGAACCACAGGTGAATTGCAAGTGACGCCTTTCAGCAAAGGGGTAAAAATGTCAAGCATGGAAAAAGAGGAGCAGATCTGTATCCTATTTTTCTACATCTCATAAAGGAACTGAAAATTCCATTCTGAAAAGGATTCATTATTCTATTTCTTTGGCTTGTACAAAAAGTAGAGAGAAGTAGAAAGAGAAAGAGTCATCTTCTTCATTGAGAAGGTAGAAAAATAAATTGGAGCTCAGACCTTTCTTGAATTTTTCTTACTCAAGTTTCTGAATGGATATTGAATTGTTGTTGAATGCAATGTCTTACTTTACTTACATGAGTAGCTAAATTCTTTGCTAGGGGTGTGTGAATGATTCGGATTGATTTGGGTTGTGTATTGAGTATTTTATCTTAGATTTACTCAATTAATATGATTTTATTATTTTCTTGTCATGACCCAGGAGGCCATGATTGTCACCCACACAACCCCCCGGTGGGTGAACCAACGAATCCCGATACTAACCCCCAAAATGAGACATTTAGAAAGATATAAAGTTAATAAATAATAAAAGACGTCACCAGAAGTAGTAAACAACCTCTTACAACCACAATAAATCATCAGAACTAATAAAACAAATCCCCTGAACCTGATTGTCATTGCACCAGATGTCTGTTTTACAATGCTAAGAAAACTAACAACTCAAAAAAAAACAAAATCGTTAAAAAAACATGGTTGACTGCTCCATGGACCAAACCCGACCCATGTATTTAAAAATACCGGTCAAAACCCCTTCAAATCCCCATAAACCCTTTCTTCCACCTTTCCATTTCCCTATTGCACCTTTTTAACTTCCTCATACACTACCTTTCAACCTTCTCACCATTAAACCCACATATTCACCTACCAATTCATTCCATTCCTTCTCTTCTATAAATCCCACACTTCATTCCCCTCATTTTATCACTACTCACTCATATTCTCAATATAATAAGGAAGGAAGAGTTTTGCGGACCTCCATTGTTCAAGTTTTGATCTTTCTCCTCTCTTTGTTATTAAATCCATTTGGTATGTAACTCTCACTCTATTTTTTATTATTGATTCAAAAATATGGATTATTTTGATCTTGTGAAAATCTAAATGTCCCCACTCATGTGTCCCCATTCCCCCAATTATTAAGCTTGTTCGTACTTCTCTATTATTCATTTTGTAGGTATGTGGACAAGTGATATAATGATTGAATGATAATGTGGGTCTTCTATGTGGCAAAATGCCTGATTCTTAGTGTGTTGGATTTTAGTTGGGGGTGAAGTCTGAGTAGCCCAATATGTGCTTAAATTGCATAATTTACCCGATGATAGATGGAGTGACATCTTTCTTAAGGGTAAATTTCCACTTTTCCTTGTTTGGCTGTTGCTATTTTCAGTGACTAAGTCTTAAATCTGAATGTATTATGAATTCTCCGAGTTTGGGTTGAATTTCACTGAAAGACTTCGATCGATGAACTGCCGATCAGGCTCGGCGAAATGCCAGATGAAACGTAGGTCAGGGTTCAGGGCTTCTGGCCATTGCCCGAAACCTGCATTACACCGGCGTTTCACGAGTCAATACCAACGGAACACCAGTGTGTCGCTGGTCAACTCATATGTCCCCAGCATTCTGTTTTTTGCGACTAACCGGCGGTTCACGGATCTTCATCAGCATTTTGCGGTGGCCCGCCGGTACTGCCAATGCTTAAAATACGAACTATTCTACATTTTCATCATCCAATTGTTATAATTTATTACCTTAGTTTAGGACAAATGTCAGTTTTTATTCTTATTTCTTTTCTCTTGAACAAAAATACAAAAAGAAAGTATAGTTGTATGGCACTAATATGATTTTACAGAGTATGTCTTCATCCAGGCAATCAAGCAAGGGCAAGGCCCCGGCCACTTTAAAAGGCTAGGGAAAAGGGAAAGCAAGGGCAAGCCAAGCCCCTAACACCCAAGAGGCCATAATATTCTGTGTGCCCAATATGGAGGGGCACTATGCCATTTGCAAAGGGCGCTCAATCACTATAGAAAAGAGCTTAGGTTTGGCGGGGCTGCAATGGCATGTCTTCGCCAACCCTATGCCCGAATTCTACTACAGCCTAGTGCCTGAGTTTTACACCTCATACCAGGCGAGGTAAGATAGCATGCAGCATAGAGGCAAGGTTGATGAATTCCCATGCCTTCCTTCTATATGGTGAAGGGTGTAGAAGTGAACATAACCCCAGTGGCATCAATTCCTTATTCTGGGATGATGATATTGACACTTGTTTTGAGTATGCTGCTAGAATTATTGAAAAAGAGAACCAGTTTAGGTGGATAGCTCCCGTCATTACTGCACACGCTCCTTTTTGGGCCTCGATGGGTGGTGAAATATCCTGGCATGATCTTAAGCTTGAAGCCAAGTTGTGGCTAGATTTCATTTATGGCCGACTTATGCCCTCAAAGAATGCGCAAAGGGTAAGCTTGAAAACGGCCATCCTCATCACATGCATTATGACAGGGGTCCCCATAAATTTTGGAGAAATTGTGGCTATTCCTATGAAGAGAAAAGTGAGGCAAGCTGGCACTTCCCAGCTTTAGCTTCAAGCGGGAGTGCAAATCTTCCCCAATGAAGCCCCAAGCTCCACTACTGATATCATTACTATGGACAGAAAAAGGGACACAGATTCTATGATGAGTTGGTAATTTACCAACTCATTAGGCTCTTGAGCATGAGCTTTAGCTTAGTTTTCAAGTCATTTAGATGAATTTTATGTCTTTTTTTGCCTTTTTATGTGTAGGTACCTCAGTTGAAGAGAAAAAGCAAGAAGTGGAGTAAAGTGGATGAAATCAGGTGAAATCAGCACTCCACCAAAGAACACCAGTAAAACACTGGTCAAACGCAGATAACCAGTAATTTGAGGAGAAAATGCAACCGTCGGCCGCGGACATCAACCGCAACTCGCCGGTTAAATCACCAACAGATGCTGGGTCTTGTTGGATCGAGGAGTAAAGTAATTAGCGGATCGCAAATGGAAGCCGGAGAACCGTCAAAGGTGTTGCCGAATGGTCCTGGAACATCACTGGAAGTGCAGAAAGATAACGAACAGCGGTTTGCGGAATGCAACCTGTGAACCGTTGGTTCGCCAGCAAGTGACAAAAAGCCTGAACAGGGGAAATTATGTCTAGAATTGAAAAATAGGAGATTAGTTTCCCTATATTTGTATATAGTCTAGAAGAAAATACTCTGTACATACTATTTCTTTTGCTTTGGAGAGAGGAAAACCCCATTGGAGAAGATTGTTGAATATTACTTTTCCTATTTTCATCTTCTTCCTTAGCAAAGTATAACCATTATTGCATACATATTTTGAGTTTGAGTTTGCTTGCTCTTAGTAATGAAATCATTGAGTTTATTAATAAATATACTCTTTAGTTTCTTAATCACGAGTAACTAAATCATCAACTAGAGGTGTATGATGATAGGTGCATAATTAGAATGGGTATTGCTAGATTCATCTCAATATTGCTTAATTAGTGTAAATCTGTTGAATTTTCTCAAATTTATAATTGATGATCTATAGTTGCAAAGGTGGGTCTACTGTTCTTACTTGATTTTAGCTTGAAAGAGAAGAATTCAAGTATTAGGAGAGAATTTGATGATGGGAATGGATGTGATTGTGTAGAGTTGGGCTAGAAATAGCCAACACCCTTATTCATAATCTTAATTAGTAGTTGATGACTAGAAATAGCTTATCTATTAACCCAAACTCTATGTCACACCCCATAATTGGGGGGAGGGCGCGACTAGCTCCCCATACCTGACTGACTGGAACGCCGGCTATATGACATCTATAACTATAACACTTAGGTCATCCAGGCCACCTGTCACAATCAACTGGAGCACAAACTAGACCCATAATGTCTCAATAATACAGGGTAAACAACTAAAATGCAAACAAGGCTATGAGAATGCGATACTAAACAACAAAAAGCCGACAAGGCCACAAACTGAATTCCATTGTACACACTAAGTCCACAAAGCCTCTAAAGAGTAAACTAACTGATGGTCGGAACAGGGCTCCTACCTACCTATAACTGCATCTCAAAACTCTAACTGAAACAAAACCAGTCTTAGCTCCAGAAAGAAAGGAGCATACCAACACATCCACTAATCTCCCAAACTGCTACTGCAACTGGAAACCCCGACCTCTACCTGCACCTGCGGCACAAACCCAAGTCCCCAGGAAAAGGTACGTAAGTACGAATGAAATGTACTGGTATGTAAGGCAAAAAACTATAAACATGTAAAATAGCAATGCTAACTGAGCCAGAAATAAGGAATAGTAACAACCTGGAATCCTGGAAACTAAAATCTGACAATAAGTCAATACTGAAGTGCAAATGCAACCAAGTAATGCA
>JACEIK010010289.1:11014-26779 GCA_018107945.1 Datura stramonium
GGTTAATATAAATCCACATTTACATAAAAACCACATGAGAATGTACACATAAAAGTAGATAAACAAGTCCAAATTAAGCAATAAAGTATCACTTGGGCATGCAATTATGCCCAAGATCACTCAGCTGCCAACTTAGCGAACTATGTTGCATCAGTCTGCATCCCACTGCCAATGCCTCTGCTAATATTTTCGCTCCAGCGGATGCAGCTGCTTGAGTCCTCTCCCTCGATACAGGGTTTATATCTTCTCGAATCAACCCGATATCAGTATTCTTCTGGACCACTACTCTCTGGTCCACTGATGGCAATACCAGCACCTTTGACTCCTTACAGAGTCTATCAATCAAACATTGAAACAGAATGGTAGTACCATCATTGATTGCCCGCTCTCGAATCTCCTTTGCAATGTATCACGGGAAGTTGATGGCATACCCCCCCCCCAATTATGCTTGCTACCAAAGTTGCTCTGTCAGGTGAAAGGATGTTGTCATTGCTAGTTGGTACCAGCCTGTGCCGCACCAGTGACCACCAAAATTTCACCTAAAAATTCAGTGTGGCCTTCTTTATCTGCGATTCTGTACCATGCCATTCCACTAGCGGACCTCTCGTAGAAATGATCCGCGACAGCAAGTATACTTCTGGATGCACTCTTGGATATTCAACTTCTTAGTTTTGACTTTCTTCTGCTCAGATAGCCTGTGATCGAATTTTTCCATGTTTATCGGAGCCTGATAATCTAGCCCATACAACATCCTAGAGATTGTCTGCTCGGAGATATCAACCGGAGTCTCTCTCACCAACACCTGATTTAGGGTGTGCCTCTTCTTCCAATCATGGGCCCCTAATGCCAACCACTGCAATGTGGCTGCATACGCTGCATAAAACTCTCGCACTAAGCACGGGTTGCAGCTACCTGATAGCTCGGTCAACCACCCAAACTTGTATTTATCAAACACTTCTTGTAGCTCTAGAAGATCTTTAATCCCTGTAGTGACCAACCTCGGCTTCTCGTA
Organism: Datura stramonium; assembly: GCA_018107945.1. NCBI lineage: Eukaryota > Viridiplantae > Streptophyta > Magnoliopsida > Solanales > Solanaceae > Datura > Datura stramonium. Next base: position 12,027 of record JACEIK010010289.1, read on the forward strand.
TGTGCTCCTCTTCGGATTGCCTTTCTCATTGGGAGCAATATCTCTATTGTATATAGCGCACATGCCATGGATACACCATCTCTACACGTTTCTTGGTTGCTCATTTGATGTGTTCGAAGTCTCAGTCCGCTCATTATCAGAGTCCCCTCGCTGAGCATGTGATTCATTGACTCTCTTTGTGTTTTGCCCAGCTGTGGGAGGCTCAGGAACAAGTGCAGCAGCAGCCCTAACATTTTCATCAGTGCGGCTGGGCGGATCCCTTGCTAGTGGAGTGGGAGTATCGACCAAGGCTATCGGATTTGAACTTTTTTTAGCCCTAGCCCTGGTGGATCTCCTCACTAACTGCTCCTCTAGTATGTCATACTCTTCCTCAAATCCACTTGACTCTTCATAGGAGGACGGATCATCACTGCAGTCTATGATATGAAGGTTGACTACGCTCAGGTGTTTGTTTCTTTGTTGGGCCCTTCTTTGGTGTACCTCTTGGAGCCATTGTACCTGTAGAAACATTGTCAGTACGCAAGATGATATGAAACAAAAAACATCATTGAGCTAGTGCCCAGTGATCCAGACGGGTGACTAAACTAGTTGTTGCCACTAGAAACGACTCGTGAGGTCACTCGTCGTCTCAGACTAGACTTCCTTCAAGTTGGGCTAGTGTACTTGACGAATGGTTCCAATGAATTGTTTCCAAAGGAAATGAATCATTAAGTCAGTCGTTAGGTACACTGCCTCATTGGCTTAATTTTTTTCCACCAAGGACGAGCTACATAACGAGTCGTTTGGTTCTCCAATGACTCATGATGTGGCTCGTGCTCAAGAGTTTCAGTTCACCCATTTCAACTTCATCTTCTTCCTAATTTTCAATTCCACAAACACAAAGCTTCACAATCTTAAAATCAACCCAAGTGTTTCTACCATCGAAATCACATGTATTAATCATCCTAGGGTTTATTTACATCAAGAGGAACAAATATACATAATAAAACCCGTCGTAAATTAAATTTTATTCATAAATATTCAAAAATTCATGTGGAAGATTACTCACAGAATGCTTGAACAATGATGGAATGCAGTCGTGTGTGTGCTTGAATAACTGGGCGTGCAAGGTTGAAGATATTTTCGATGGGGTTTGAGTGAAGAAGAAGAAGAAGAAGAAGAAGAAGGAGAGGAAAATTTGAAGTGGAGGGTATTGGGTTTAATTTTAATGTGAATAAATAGGAGGAGGAAAAGAAATCAGGTTCTTATAATTTAATTTAAGATTTTCCCGACTTCCAATCGTGGGTCGGGTTAGATTAAATTTTATAACGCCTATTGTGACTAGTCGTTAAGTGCTTAAATGACTCGTTGACCCCTTTCGTGTCGTGACTGGAGTTTAGCGAACTTACCTGGGACCTACGACTCAAGTAATGACTCGTGAGGTTACCCAACGAGTCGTGGTCCTTAGACTGGTGTAGATTCAAGACAGGTCACTTAGCAACTCGTTTGGTCTCCCAACGATTTGTTAAGTGAGCCTTGATCACCCTTTTCCTTTTAATTCAGGCTTTGATCTAGTGTACATGACGGGGGACATGACGATTCATTTCTTAAAGACATGAATCGTTAAGTTGCCCGTTGCTCCCCTATTTTCTATAGTTTTCCTCACGAGTTGATTGAACGAGTCGTCAGGTCGGACGATGACTCGTTCTGTGGATTTTTGCACCAGAACTGAAGTTCCAGTTTTTGGTTCCAACTTTAGATTTTCCATCTTAATCACCTGCACCCATCAACAAACGTAAACACTAAATCTTTCTTATATTTACAACTTGGGTTGCCTCCCAAGAAGCGCTTGATTTAACGTCGCGGCACAACGTGGGTGTTTTGACTACTCAGACTTCACCAAAACACCTCCATGGGTTGCTCCCATAAAGCGCCTGATTTACCGTCGTGGCACGACTCAATTCTCTTGACTACTCAGAATTCGTCAAGTGACTCTTCTCCATCCTCCAATGCTGAAATTATGCTAAATTCCTTTGGCTATTTCATAGTCCGACAAATGTTGAAGGTGACCTCTTCTTTGTTCAACCTGAATTTCAACTGGCCTTCCTCCACATCTACTAGGGCCCTACCTGTTGCAAGGAATGGTCTCCCCAAAATGATGGGTACCTCAGAATCGACTTCGCAGTCCAGAATCACAAAGTCTGCTGGGAATATGAATTTGTCCACTTTGACTAGTACATCAAATAAAATCCCCACCAGCCTTTTAACTGTTCTATCAGCCATCAGTAGCCACATAGTAGTCGGTGTGGGGGTTCCCAAGCCTAACTTTTTGAACACTGCTAGCAGCATCAAATTTATGCTAGTTCCCAAGTCACAAAGCGCCCTTGAAAACTCAACCTCCCCAATGATGCAAGGTATAGTAAACGCACATGGGTCTTCCTTCTTCTAAGATAGAACTCGTGTAGTTATGGCACCATAGTGGTGCAAATTATCGGCAGGTTTCAAACTTATAGTCCTTTTTCTGGTGACGAGGTCCTTCATGAATTTGGCATATCCGGGTATTTGCTCAAGTGCCTCAACCAATGGGATATTCACCGACAACTGCTTGAGCATAGAGATAAACTTTTGATACTTCCCATCCTCAACTTTCTTCTTCAACCGTTGTGGATAAGGAGGAGGAGTTCTAGGGATTACTGTCAGTTTTTGTTGTGCCTCTTTCTCCTTCCCATGGACAGCTCCTTGCTCCTTTGCACTACTTGGAGCAGTTTGCACATCTGAGTCCCCAACCAAAGTTGGGTTTTCAAAATCTGCTACACCATCCTCATTCGTCATGACAGGCTTTTCTGACTCCTTAACTACGATTGGCCTCGAGGGATCAACTGTGGCATTCCTGCTCCTAGTAGTCACCGCCATGTGGTGACTATCATTTTTCGAATTTTTCACAGTATTGTTGGGAAGTGTGCCTTTCTGCCTCTGATTCATTGCAACAGAAATCTAACTCATCTGCTGCTCAATCTACCTTATCACCACAACATGAGACTCCACCTTTTGATTTAAATCGAAAATATCAGCCCGGAGCTCCTTAAAGTGTCTATCTATTGTCTCCATCTGCTTGAGTACTTTGGAGAGCATGTCCTCAACCCTTGAACCACTGGACTCTGGACTATGGTTTCTTTGTGGAACATACACACCGCCTCTATCGTTTTTGAACTCCTCACACTTCTTCCAGTCCCCATTATCTCGGTATTGGTCCAGGCTATAATTGTTATCCTTGTAAAAGTTCCGACCTTGGTTCCCTTAACCTTGACGCTAAGAGTCTTGGTTAGACCCCTGGGTGTTGGTCTGGAAACCCGCTCTCTAATCATTCAAATAATTAACTTCTTATTCAGACTCAGATCACAACCATAATTTCTCGAGTCCTTGCCCTGAGAACCCACAACATTTACCTTTTCTGCTCCAACTCCAATCAAGTGCTTAGCAAGCAACCCCATGGTGTTCTTTATCTCTGCGATATCTTGATCAAGCTCCTCATCTTTTCTCCTCTGTTCGGCAGACATTCCAACTGCATAAGAACCAGTCGGAACCTCCGATTCTCTAGTGTGCCAAGTTCGGTTGGTTTTGGTGATCCTGTCTAGCAGCTCCACAGCCTCTGCATAAGTGTGACTCATAAAAGCTCCTCCGGAGATGGTATCATCCACCACCTTGGTGTTAGCATTTAGAGACCGATAAAATATCTCCAACAATGTATCATTCGGAATTCTGTGATTTGGCACCCTTTTGAGCTTTTTGTTGAAACGCAGCCAGGTCTCGTGGAGTGCCTCAGAATTTAGTTGTCTGAAGTTATATATTTCATCTCAACTGCAAGCTTTGGATGGTGGGAAGAACCTTTCAAGAAAAGCTCTCTTAAGCTCTCCCCAAGTAGTGATGGAATCATTCGACAACTCAGCCAACCACATCATTGCCTCACTCCCTAGAGAGAATGGAAATAACCTTAGTCTGATTGCGTCCTGGCTCACCCCCGATTGCTTGTATGCCTTGCATATTTCCATGAAATTTGTTAGGTGAGCGTGGGCATCATCAGATGCATGACCCGCAAATATTCCCTTCATATTAAGCAGTTGGATCATCGCACTGGTAATGTCAAACTTTACCCCAACAGGCAAAGGAGGAGCGACTATAGCTCCAGTGGTACCGACATCATCTATATCCACATCATCCTCTTCGTCAACATACCGGTGTCTCTGGTGTTCTGGACCTCTGTGTCGTCTAACTCGCTCTCCTTCTGCAGCTAGACGTTGCTCTTCAGCAACTCCTTCTAACTCACTATCTCTAGCCCAAGCTTGCTCTTCAACCAACATTCTTGTTGTGGCTTGGTCCACGGTTTCCTTCTCTTAGATGTTGGCTATTCTTCTCAGGTTTCTTAATGTTAACTCAAGTTTGTGATATATTAGAACCAAGGGATTTCCATGGATTCTAGTATCGGGCATGCACAAACCTAAGTCATGTTAAGCAACCAAAACAACAAAAGAAAAATAAAAAAGAAATAAGAACCAATAGTAAAGTTAACACAATTAACAAAATCCATAGCCGTATTTCCCGGCAACGGCACTAAAATTTGATGTCTCCCAAATTACACCTCGCAATTGAGATATAAGCGGTCGATTGTCAAATATAGAACCCAATAAAGGTTGAGGTCGATTCCATAGGAAATATGGTAAGAACTTAAGTTAATGCGAATAACTGTTACTATTGAGTTACTTATTTCCGAAGGAAAAAAGTATAGAATAATAATCAAAAGTAAAATTACTGAATACTAAAATCAAATTCAGTTTGTATTCAATTAACGACTTGACGAGGATTGTGTTCCCTAAGATTTCATAACCACAAGGCTCATACACTAGTGATCTATTCCAGTGTTTAACATGCAATATTGGTAAGTTAGGTTAACCTAAATGGTTGGTCCCCTATCTAGATGATTATCACCAGGCAACTTGGTCTGTATACGGGTGAACTTTAGTTGACCCTTACCCTTAATATTGGATTAGCTATCCCCGGAAAAGTTTAAGCTATTAGATGAGGGTTGATAGCCTCAAATCTCTGTTGTTAATCCCTTTTCCCATTCATTACCTCCTTGGTCAGGTAAGTAAGAATAAGGCAAGTCCTAACGTTTGCAACCATTAAGAATCAATCAAAACGAAGGGAAAAATAATACATGCATAAAACCCCGTTCAAGAATCACTAAGTTTTTTTTCCTATGAGTGTTAATTCATCTTGGTTCCCACAAATCTAGTTATAGGTTTAGCTACTCATGCTTTTATTATTACAATCACAAATTATTGAATAAATCATAATTGCAACTTACAAATTATCGTAGAAGAAAAATCACGTAGATTGAATAAAAACTCCAAAATTGATGAATAATCTCCAATGTTGCTTTTGTTTCTTGACTCAAGAACAATTCATCAATACCAAAATTCTAGTTGAAAAATAATAAAATCGGCTCTCTCAATTACTCTCTAATTGTAAAAGATCATCCTCCAAAAATAAACCTAAGTTGTGTATTTATAGTTCCAAGAAATCTTTTTCCTAATTAAAACTGGAAACCAGGTCGACAGCGGCAACGGGATTGGGGAAGATTCGTTTGGCCTTCTGACGAGTCGTGCCTTTCTTAAAAGAGTCATCCTCAGCAACGTACCCAGTCGTGGCAACGAGTCATCTAACAACTCGTCGTGCCTAAGAATGAGTTGTTAGGTACCTCATGGTCTCATTCCTCCAAAAGTCCAGTGCACCTTACGGTTGGTCCCAGTGATTTACCAATGAGTCGTTCTTTCATTTGACGATTCGTTATGTCTGTCGTCAACTACACTGGTCACTTGGTTATGATTTCCTCCTTCAGCCTTCACGGTTGACCTCATGACTCGTTACCAGGTGTAATGAGTCGTTCCATCAACTCGCCAGGTACACAGTCTCTTCTTCTTCGAACTTAAACTTTTGCCCACGCCTTCAACAACGAGTCATGCCTCCTGCCAACGACTCGTGAAGTGCATGGCATCACCCTTTCAGTTATTTTCAACATTAATTCGACCAGTTCACTCTCGAACCTAATTTCCTGCAACATTAAGCACAAAACACATCATACCTATACAAACATACCCGGAATATGCATATTTTTTTTGGTTTTAAGCATTGAAAGTATCGTAAAATGTCGGCACATCAGCTTCCAGATAAGCAGCTCTGACCAATCTTAGATCCCAGTTACAGAATACGATTTGATAAGACTCTCAGGGTGCTTTCAGATAGGTATTCCTGACTAGTCTTAGGTCTCAGTTTTAAGCTATCAGCTTAGAATTCAGTCTACGACTATCTAGTGAGAGTAGAACTTAGCACCGAGGGGACTGGGTTCCAGCGCACCCAGGTTCCTATAACTACGTTGCCACCGTAGGATATATTTTATTGGCCTCATGGCCTAGATTTATGATCACCCAGTTCATTCCTCTATACCCTGACAAGGTATATTGAGTCTACCGATGGGGTGTATACAATGGACTCCATGTCTAACTCACGTGGTTATATGTTGGTTATAGACTCTCCCACTAGTCAACTCAATTCAGTTTCAGATTAGTCAGTTCAGATCAGTTCAGTATAGTATCTCAGATTTAGGGCATGTCCTTGACCATTAGACAGGGTCATCTTGACCATCTCAATATATTTCAGTTATTTCAGTTCAATATTTCTGTTGGTCATTGCATGTCATTTGAATTTAGCTGTTTATATCCAGTGTTATGTTTTCTCCTGCTTACTCAGTACATTCAAAGTACTAACGCATACATTTTATGTTGTATCATTTTATGATACAGCCGCAGGTTCTCTGTCTCAACGTCGTTAGCAGATGTATCCAGGAGTTTTCAGCTGTATCCATTGGTGAGTCCTCATCCTTTAAGGACGAAGATCATTTTATTAAGTTCTATTTTCTTTTATTTAGACTTGGAGTTAGCTGGGGGCTTCTCCCAGGAACTCATCAATTGTAGTGGCTTTCAGACACAGACTTGGTTTTCGGACTTGTAGTTTTGTTCAAATGTTTTAAACTTCATGATTCAGTTCTATTTTTCATGAATGCTTTGTATTTTTACTTTAAAGCTGCCACTATATTTATATGTATTCAAAATATCAGTGTATGATAGACTAGGGGTTGATTTGGGATAATTTGTCACTCCAAGTACCGTGTCCCGTCCAAGGTGTAGACTCAAGGCGTGACAAATTTGGTATCAGAGCCCTAGGTTTAAAGTATCCTTGGAGATTTGAAAGCCGCATCGAGTAGATTCCCTTTCATTGGTCTGAAGTGTGCAACACTTATGACAGGGAGGCTACAAGATGTTATTAGGAAAATTCCCTTTTATTCATACTCCTTATCGTGCGTTGAAATTCAATTCTAGAATTTTTCTCCTAACTCGTGCTCTATTTCATTTTAGTGAATTATGCCTCCGCGATGTGGTAACGGAAGAAGGACTGGTAATGCTCACCAACCTGCCCCACCGGCCCCAGAATCCCCTCAGGATGACTTAATATCCACTGCAGAGTTTAGGGCGGCTATTTAGTTTCTTGCTTAGGCAGTTACCAACCAGGTGAACCAGCAGGTAATCCCAGTCAACAATAATGGGTCTGCAACAGCTGCCCGAGTGCAGGATTTCACTCGGATGAACCCTCCAGATTTTCAGGGATCTAAGGTAGGAGAGAACCTACAGGAGTTTGTGGATGAGATTAGAAAGATCACCTGAATTATGGGTGTCAGTTCCTTGGAGAGTGCTGACTTGGCTGCCTACCAGCTAAAAGGGGTGGCCCAGATCTGGTACGAGCAATGGAAGGAGGGGAGGCCAGCGGGAGAAGGAGAAGTGGAATGGGAGGAGTTCACTACAGCCTTCCTGGACAGATTCTTCCCTCGGGAGCTCAAGGTGGCGGATTTCATGAACCTAAATCAGGGCAAAAGAACGATAGAAGAATATTCTCTTGAGTTCACCATGTTGTTTAAGTATGCTCCAGAGATGGTAGCTGAGCCAAGGGCTCGTATGTTAAAATTTGTTAATGGGGTGTCAAACCTGGTCCTCAAAGAGTGCAGGACAGTCGATGTTGATTAAGGATATTGATCTCTCCATCCTTATTGTTCATGACCAGCAGATTGAGGCAGAAAAACTGAAGGACATAGAGCGAGAGAAAAAGTGAGCAAGGATTGACCAATCAGACTATGGCCACCAGAGATCTGGCGGTAGTAGCCGCCCACAGTAGCAGCAGCAGCAGAAGCAGCAGAGGGCTCCAACACCCAGCTCAGCCAATGCCCTACCTTTCGGTCTCGCCAGGATCGAAGGGGTAGAGCATTTGGTTCTCAATCCCAGAGCTACAGTGCCAGCAATAGGTATCCATCTTGCCCTAAGTGTGGCAGAACCACCTAGGAGAGTATCTTCAGGGTCGAGAAGGCTGTTTTGGTTGTGGATAGCTTGGTCATCGTCTTAAAGAGCGTACGTTAGCAGGACGGGGAAGGTCACAATCCACTACCTCAGCAGTTCCACCAGGCCAACTAGCTCAGCAGGCCAACACTCCTGGCATGGATGGCGGCCAGTGCCAAAACTGTTTTTATGCATTGTCTTCTCATCAGGATCAGAAGAGCTCACCTGACGTGTCACAGGTATGTTACGCCTTTTTCATCTAGACGTGTATTCCCTACTAGATCCAGGATCCACACTTTCATTCGTGACTTCCTATGTACCAGTCCAGTTCGATATCAGTCCAGAGGTCCACTCAGAACCATTCTCAGTCTCCACCCTAATTGGCGAGTCAGTTAGAGCCAGCCGTATATATAGAAATTGCCCAGTCTTGATCTTGAATAAAGTCATTCCAGCTGACCTTGTATATCTAGACATGGTTAATTTTGACCTCATTCTTGGCATGTATTGGTTACACTTCGGTTATGCCTCGGTCGATTGCAAAACTAGAGTTGTCAAATTTCAGTTTCCAAATGAGCCAGTGTTATAGTGGATGGGTAGTAGTTCAGTGCCTAAGGGTCAATTTATTTCCTAACTTAAGGCCCAGAAGCTTATTTCTATGGTATGTATCTATCATCTAGTTGGGGTCAAAGATTCCAACTCTGAGACCCCAACTATCCATTTAGTCCTTGTTGTCAGTGAATTTCCTAATGTGTTCCCCGAAGATCTTCCCGGAGTTCCTCCTGAATGGGAAATCGACTTCGGTATAGACCTTCTCCCAGAAACTCAACCCATCTTCATTCCTTCTTACAAAATGGCTACAACTGAGCTTAAGGAGTTGAAGGGTTTTATCATACCCAACATCTCTCCTTGGGGTGCTCCAGTACTATTCGTGCGAAAGAAAGATGGTACCTCAGAATGTGCATCGATTACCATCAGTTGAATAAGGTCACAGACAAGAATAGGTATCCCCTACCCAGAATTAACTACTTGTTCGACCAACTTCGGGGAGCCAACTGTTTCTCCAAAGTTGATCTCAAGTCGGGGTATCATCAGCTAAGAGTTAGAGAGTATGACATACCGAAAATAACTTTCAAGACTCGATATTGTCACTGCGAGTTTGTGATTATGTCCTTCGAACTAATAAATGCCCCTGCAGCCTTTATGGACCTGATGAACAGAGTCTTCAATCATTATCTGGATATGTTAGTCATTGTATTTATCAATGACATTCTCGTTTACTCCAAAAATGAGGAAGAGCATGCTAACCACCTAAGGATAGTTCTTCAGACACTCAGGGACCGCCAATTGTTCACCAAGTTCAATAAATATGAATTCTGGTTGAAGTCTGTGACTTTCCTGGGTCACGTGGTCTGGGGTGAAGGTATTCAGGTTGATCCTCAAGAGATAGCAGCGTTGAAAGACTGTCCCCGGCCTACCTCCCCAACCGAAACCAGAAGTTTCTTGGGTCTAGTCGGTTACTACCGACGCTTTGTGAAAGGATTTTCTTCTATAGCATCCCCTCTGAGTAGGCTAACTCAGAAGAAGGTGAAACTTTAGTTTTCAAATGCGTGTGAGAAGAGTTTCCAGGAGTTAAAAACTCGACTCACTACCGCTCCAGTGTTAACCCTACCGGAAGGATCAGATGGGTTTGTAGTGTATTGCGACGCTTCCAGAGCTGGACTCGGTTGTGTTCTGATGCAGTGGGGCAAGGTGGTAGCCTACGCCTCCAAACAACTCAAGGTTCATGAAAAGAATTATCTGACTCATGACTTGGAGTTGGTAGCGGTGGTGTTTGCGTTAATACTATGGAGACACTACCTTTACGGGGCTCACGTGGATGTTTTCACCGATCACAAGAGCCTCCAATATGTATTCAGCCAGAAAGACTTGAATCTTCGTCAGAGAAGATGGTTAGAATTACTGAAGGATTATGGAATGAGTGTGTTGTACCACCTGGGCAAAACCAATGTGGTCGCTGATGCCCTAAGTAGGTTGTCTATGGGGAGCGTGGCCCATGTTGAAAAGGGCAGAAAGGAATCGGCAAAGGATATCCACAAATTAGCTCGGTTAGGAGTACAATTAGTTGTTACAGCTGAGGGTGGAGTAGTTCTGAAAAGTGGATCCGATTCCTCTTTTGTTGTCGAAGTTAAGTCTAGACAGGATGAAGACCCCATACTACTTAAGCTAAAGGAAGCGTCTTTCAGAAAAGAAGTTAAGGCTTTCTCCAAAGGGGGATATGGTGTACTCTGTTACTAGGATAGATTGTGCGTACTGGATGTGGGTGATTTGAGATAGCAGATACTGGTTGAAGCACACAGCTCGAGATACTCCATCCACCATGGTGCTACAAAGATGTACCATGATCTGTGAGATTTTTACTGGTGGAACGACATGAAAAGAGATATCACTGAATTTGTGGCTAAATGCCCGAACTGCCAACAAGTCAAAGTAGAGCACCAGAGACCGGGAGGTATGACTCAGGATATCAGCATACCCACCTAGAAGTGGGAAGAAGTGAATATGTATTTTATTACGGGTCTACTTTGGACTCATCGGCAACATGATTCTATCTGGGTGATAGTAGACCAAATGACTAAGTCAACACACTTCCTCCCAGTTAAAACTATAGATTCAGCTGAAGACTATGCTAGTCTTTATATCTGGGAGTTAGTTAGACTTCATAGGGTGCCCTTGTATATTATCTCAGACAGAGGTACCCAGTTCACCTCACTTTTGGAAGTACTTTCAGAAGGGATTTGGTACCCAGGTCAAGCTCAACATAACTTTTCACCCGCAGACAGATGGATAAGCTGAGCTTACTATTAAGACCCTAGAAGATATGTTGAGAGTGTGCGTGATAGATTTCAAGGGCAGTTCACTTGCCTCTGATCGAGTTTGCATACAATAACAGCTACCACTTCGATATCCAGATGGCCCCTTTTGAGGCATTGTATGGTAGGAGGTGCAGATCTCCTATCGGGTGGTTTGAGGTTGGTGAAACTACTTTAATCGGGCCGTACTCGGTTCATGAAGCTATGCAGAATGTATAGATCATTCGAGAAAGATTGAAAACAGCTTAGAGCCGTCAGAAATCTTTTGCTGATATGAGGACAAGAGAATTGGAGTTTGTTGTGGATGACTGGGTTTATCTGAAAATTTCACACATGAAGGGGGTAATGAGATTTAGGAAGAAAGGAAAGCTCAGTTCGAGATATGTGGGACCCTACAAAATTCTGAGGCGAATTGGCAAGATAGTCTATGAGCTGGAATTACCTTCAGAGTTAGCATTTGTGCACCCAATCTTCCATGTGTCATTATTGAAGAAGTGAATCAATGATCCAACTTCAGTTGTTCCCCTAGACAGTGTGGCAGTGAAAGATAGTATCTCTTACGAAGAGGTTCCAGTTCAGATCATTCACCCTCAGGTTCGTAAGCTGAGGAACAAGGAGGTAGCTTCAGTAAAAATCTTATGGAAAAATCAGCATGTTGAGGGAGCTACATGAGAAGCCGAAGCAGATATGATGGCTAGATACCCACACTTGTTATCTTCCAGCTCAGTGTCAGTTTAAGGTATCAATTTCCTCCCTAAAAACTCTTTTCAGTTCATGTGTTCCAGTTTCTTTCAAGTAAATGAATATGTGTATAATTAGTGAATTCAGTTCAGACTTGTAGTTCAGTTCGGAGGTAGTCATTCTGTTAGTTTTTAGCCTTCATGATCAGTATTTGAGTATAATGATTGTAATTTTTTTTCTATGTGTTTTTCAATATTCGAGGATGAATGTTCCGAAGGGGGAGATATTGTAATGCCCCGAAAACTCTAAGACCAGACTCGGGAGTTGAAACGTAGAAAACAGAATTTTATACACCAGATCATAGAACGAGTCATCCTGTGATCAGTGGGGTATGCCACAAGTCATGAAGTGACTCACGGAGAAGGGTTCAGACTTGGTTGAAAATTTGGGAAAATGGGGTGACCACGGGTGTGACCCTGAGTCATTGTCAACACGATGAGTCATGATGTGATCTTAGCCAAGATCAAATTGAAGGCCAGGGAAAGTAGGTAGTGTACCTAACGAGTGGGAACCACGAGTCGTGGTCCATGCCATAACCCGTTAGGTGACCGTGGTCCAGGATGGTTTGGGAAGTGGAGAATTTGGCAGTGCAGTTGACGAGTGGGTCACCATGAGTCATTGGGTACACCACGAGTCGTGGTGTCCCTCATGGTTACCAACAGGAGGTTTTTGGCAGTGCACCCAACGATCGTGACCACGAGTCGTGGTCACTGGTCATGGGTCGTTGGGTCCCTCATGGGGACTGGCGATTAGTTTTTCCTGCGAATTATCAAGGGTCTTTCCGAAATTTCCTAACCTCATAGATTCTAAACTGCATTGTTTTGGGATTATTTTGAAGGGATTTAGAGGGACTAAATGAATTTCTCGTCATTCCCACTCAGATTTTCAGAAAATTTGCATAAGTCTTCTCTCAAGAGCTCTCAAGAAAGGTCTACGGAGATTTTTGTTGATCTTCGTTGCCCAACCAACGAAGTGTCTCTTTTGGTGAAGTTTGATCCAATTCTTTTATCCATTTTGAAATTTTTCATAATTTTTTTGACCGTTTTGCTGTCTGGCTAGACAATCGGCGTCATTATGTTTAAGCTGTATTAATATACTACTAATTGGTTTCACATCCATTTAGTAAAAAAATTTCAAATGATACCTCTTCCCTGAACGTGCCTCCACCCCCATCTCCAAAGTAAAGTAAGCCCTTTCTATGAAAGGCTTATACCTGTACTTCAACTTCAGGCTTACAAGTGAGCTGTATGATTAAGACAAACATTCAATGAAGATGGTACGTGTCAATGAACGATTTTGACTTATACATTAAATATGACAACCAAACATTTAGTTGGTCCCCTCAACCCTCTGGACACAAAATAGAGAAGAAAAAGAAAAAAAGAAGCAAAATGCCTCTTACATAATGATATTGAGGCAGAGTAAGATTCAGAATTATAAGTCTTTTTAGATTCTCTACACTTTTTGTGACAATAGATTTAAATATATATTTTGGACAATTATTACTTATACATATAATTAGAGTTGAAGATAGTAAATGCGCAGTAGCTATGTCCTATTGGTTGAACGTGCACAGGCTGTGAGTGGAAGAGTAAGCCTGTAGGGGACCGATTGGTAGAACGGATTGAATTCCATGAAATATTTGTGTCTTAATTATGTGCATTCTGTTAGTCAATGTATCATATAAAGTACGCTTAAAAATAAAACAAATAAAAATAAATAAATAAATATTCAGGTTTAAATGCGAATATCTCACTCTTTTTAAGGATATTGAAGTTTATTATGGTATAATCTTCACCAATTTAGCAGTAATACTTTTGACTTGTCCCCTTCATAATTCCACAACTCAACAACATTGTATAACTCAAACAACTCCAAATTAGTTGAAGAGTCCAAAACTCTATTAAAAGAATACCTTCTTTCAATATAAAAGTTACTCTCTTTTATATAGTGAACTAGTTTCTGGACACATGTTTCACATGTATATATTCATATTAAATAATTAAATATAGAGTTAAGATAAGTGTATATTAAAAATGATTGAACTGACGTTTTGGTTATCTTAGTTTACTAATTATGCTCTGATGATGATTAAGTATAAAACGAGACAAGATCACCTAAATAAAATGAAAACAATTTTTTTTCAACATTTATGCTGAAAAGTGCAAGAATTACATAAAATACAAGTTATCATGATAGGCATAAATATAAGTCATGCGCCAAGAGTAAATTTAATCTGCAGGTTTGAAGTTGCTTCTATCAAGTTTATGGACATTTCATACAAACCCAAAATGCCAACAACAACCAAATAAGAAGGTAAATAAGAAAATATATGAAAAACTATCAAAAAGAAGAATAAAAATGCAATAACTTCATATTACCTATTAAAAAGTGTAGAGTATGATCATGATACAAAAACATATATTTTTCATATTGAGTTACTTAATGGTTTAGATCTTCATTAGAGGATTGTGTATAAATACTATTGTAACCGGTAGAACCTTAGAAGATGAAATAATTGGAAGGTGACAAGGTATTATATGAAATAATAATTATAAAATATATAAAATTGTAACCTACAATAATTACTGGTAGGTAAAACAATCTTCCTCACTTATTCGGTATATATATATATATTCAATGGTAAAGTATTACTATTTCATTAGATATTTTATTATTTTAATTTACTACAGGGGTAAAATGGTAATCCAACTTTTAAGATAAG
>JACEIK010010291.1:6618-21065 GCA_018107945.1 Datura stramonium
CACCGTATGTGTAATACACATTGCATGATTCACATGTTTCCCTGGACGCAAGTATGTATATCTTTCAAAACTCCAAGGCGTGATCAATTCTAGGCTTAAAGTAAGCATTTCTCCCTTTTAGACTTTTGAGAAATAACGAGGTTTCGACCGTGTTCTGTAAAATTGGAATATAGTTAATATTTATATATATAGTTTTTCTTTTCGCCAAATTTAGTGTTAAAACTAGTCCTATCTTTCCAGTAACACGATTTCAGTTGGGAAGAGCTAGTGAATACTAATTGGAACCTATCAGTTAATTAGAAACCGGCAGTCGAGGTATGTTAAGGCATTTTCTTTCGGCAAGTTAGTTTCTTCAGCATAGTAATCCAGTATGAATCTTAGTAAAGTATGTCATGAATATGTTGTCATGTTTAGTTGTCGTTGTCAGTTGAGACTTGTAAATTGTATTGTTTTGGGCTGAATTATACCTGTATAGCTTCCGTGACCGCCCCAGGGTTAATAGCTGTGTCGCTGCCCGCTAGGGGCGAGGATACGTCGCTCTACGGAGCGGCATGCCGTCCGCAAGGGATGAAGATGGGGATCCAGATCCTCATATTTTCCGTGGTTGGCCTTATACACACCCCCGTCGAGCGCTTATGCCTGGGGTGTAGATATCAAGAGTCCTCCGGACTCAAACACAACTGTAGTCAGGGGCCGAGCGGGCCCAGTTGCAGACCCAGAGGATCGGCAAGATGCTTATAGCTAGTAATTGACTCAGTATGACGTGGATAGGGGTATATAGATTGAGGTGTACTCACTAGAGCTAATGGGGGCCCAGGTGAGTTATTCTGTGCTGATTGTACCTTCCAACTTATGGGGGCCAGGTAAGGTTTATGTTGCTTTAGTTACTGATAGTTAGACAGTCGGACGTATCGTTTTTCAGGTATAACCCCTTCCCTCTTTATCACAGTTATGTTTAGTCTTGATTTCACTACTTCAGTCAACTTCAGTCCGTTTTCCTTACTTCAGTTATTGTCAGTTTTATTTTCTTACTTTCAGTTATTTAAAGTTACTGCTTTACATACTCAGTACCTGTGGTACTGACGCCCTCTTTTGGGGCACTGCATTACTTGCCTGCAGGTACACATAGATGAGGAGAAGGTCCCTCGTAGTTCCAGTCAGCCGTACAGAGCCATCAGCTCCTTTCTTCCGAAGCTTGTGTGATAGAGGTTTACTTCTTTTGTTTGTACAGTATGGGTAGGTCGGGGCCCTGTCCTAACCATCTTATTACTCCTAGAGGCTTGCAGATTGCATTAATTCGCTGTGGTTAGTTGATATCGGCTATATGGGGCCCATATGTGTTTAGACTATGTGTGTTGGTCATGGGGGGCTTTGTTTAGCTGTTGATTGGTGGCCTTGTCTGTCATAGCTCAGGTTAGCATCTGATTTTTCTTTTCAGTTATAACTAGATATCATGGTGGCCTTGTCGGCCCGCATAAGACTCCCTATGTTTGTTTGTCTCTAGTTAGCTATTTATTTTTCACAGGTGGCTATAGGCCTTGTTGGCCGAGGATTGTATTTATAGCCGTTATATAGCCCGTTGTTTTCTTGATTCTAGATTTAGAGTCAGCCCTGCACAAGAGGTGCTTAGACTCAGTCAGCTAAGCAGTTCAGGTCCTAGTAGGGTACCAGGTGCCAGTCATGCCTCCCAAGGTGGGGCGTGGCATGATGTTACACCCCGTAAGTTTATATCATTTAACTGACGCGTGCGTATGTATGTTGAGAGTTGTGGAGTACGACGCATGCAAGAAAGGGATCGGGGGATGAGTATACAAATACCTCATCAAGCGAGAAGGAGTCCAGGCGCCACGTCGCTCTGCCAGGATTGCGCGTCACGCCCCTGGCTTGGCTCTATGGCCGGCGCAACTCGCCACCCTTGTCACCACCTCAAGACTATTTAAAGGTTTTAAGTTCAATTGATTTCATTCTAAAATTTCCTAAAACAGACCCTTGGAAAGGAGGAAGGGTTATCTTTATATTTCATTCGTCTTTCACCAAATTACGCTGCTAAACTCCAACCAAATGCAAATTCGTCCTGGATAACAAATTCTAGGCCTATGAGGAAAATCCCTTTGAAGTTATTTCTTGAAAATTTGCTCAGAGTACCGGAACACCGCTGAGTAAAAGTTGTTAGAATCATTGCTAATTGAGTCCTAAGCAACTGCAAGTGGTAGGTAAGCATTTCTACCTTCTAAACTCTCGGGGGTTTGTGAGTTTTCGGCTGAATTGAATCAAGTTGAGTTATAGTTAATATTATTGAAAGATATCATTATTTGTTTGGTCTTAGTTATGAAATAGCCTTATTCTCTCAGTGTAAAGGTTGCAATTGAATGGAATTACTAGCTTCAGGATGGAAATGATTTGGGTGGAAGAAAGTCGGCATTTGAGGTATGTTAAGGCTTATCTCTTCGGCAAGTTATTCTCATCGTATAGTGATATGACCTATGCCCTCGCAAGTAGATAATGATCTTATATGTCGTAATTAGCTGCTGCTAGTAGATAAGGATTATGTATGTTGTGGTTAGCTGCTATAAGATGTGTTGAGATTATACCATAGTATCCCTCGTCAGGAAAGAGTATGTTAAGTATGACTAATGCTGGGAAGGCCATAGAAAGTTCCCCATTCACCTATTTACCATTTAGAGGTATTCTGATGTTTTGCTGTTGTGCCAAGGCCTTAGAAGTTTATGGTTAGCTGTGGGGCCTGACTTGGTAAGTTGGATAGCATAGGGCGTAGCTAGGAAAAATAACTTTCAGTTTGACACTTATATTGTCAGTAAAGCTTGCCCAGGGGTCTTTGGCGTACCTTGATGCCTCCAGGGCCAGAATTGGGATAGGGTGGTCTTACTTTCGAGTCAATGGCACCAGGGTAGCCTAGTGAACTAAGTGAAAGCTTTCCATATAATTGGCTATGGTCAGTGACCATTAGTTTCAGCCGACTCAGTGCTTGTCCTACAAGACGCTCAGGAAACCACTCCAGTTGTTGCAAGTCTGACAGACTAGATGATACCCTAAGGCGGGAACCTTATTAGTAGTTAGATGTGAGGCCAACTTCCCAGGATACTTTTACAGATGCCCAGGTATAGGTTGCCGTGAAGGACTAAGTCCAGATATACCTGCCTATGTGGCTATGAATAGCCTAGAGGAGCCATATGAAATTTGGACAAACTAAGTTAAGGTCTAAAGGGACTAGGACCAGAATATCATAGTGTTACTTCCAGACTAAGAGTTATAGTAAGATTCCTATAGAGAGTTAGGGTTGACCACTCAGGAGCATGTATGATTAGTAGCAGCCCCCCAGTTGTTCTAAGAGGAACTAAATAGTTGGTCATCTACGATGTTACTGTTCTCTTATGAGCTATCATTGTTCTAGCTTGACCTTAAAGGTATTGCTTAGGTCACTCCGAACCTCGCCCTATTCTGTCTGGGCCGTTAGAGATTATAATCACTGCTAGGACCCTATAGTCAGGTGTAGGCGCACGGGGTATGCCAGTTGGCAGCTATATAGACTATTCTAGGGCGAGTAGTGGCGGCGTTAGTCCTAAGGGGCCAGATACGCCTTTTGAGTGGCTAGATTGACACTAAAATATAGTACTTCGGTTGGGATTGACCCCACGTAGGATAGCCTTTCGTTGACCAACTTCAGGGTTATTAACGGTGTCGTCACCTATAGGGCTTGGATCGCTTAGAGGAGCTATGTGATATCTCTCAGAGGAGCTATGTGATGTCACTCAGAGGAGATATGTGATGTATGATAGGACTATATTCAGGCCTATAAGGCCATGTTTATGTCCATCCACGTATGGACCTCTTCTTATTCCATACTAGCATTGCTGACCCTCCGTCGAGCCTTGTGTGCAGTTATAGGAGCCCAACGGGCTCAGACTAAGTTACAGGAGTCCAGCGGGCTCAGTTGCAGACCCAGAGGCCAGGTAGGTTGGCTATAGTTACCAGTAGAATCATAAGGACCTGGATAGGGGTATATAGATTGAATTATACTTGCCAGGGCTTATGGGGGCCCCTGTAGGTTATTTCTGTGTTGCTTGCACCTTCTAGGCTTATGGGGGCCAGGTTAGATTCTTGTTTTCATACTTGCCTTTTAGATATAGTTTATGAATGTGTAGTCTTGCAACTTCGGTTCTTAGTTGTGTAGTCGTTTGTGAGATGCAGGTTATGGATAAGAAAGCTTACAGGTTAACTTCTGCTCCTTGTCGCTGATTACTTTTAGTTCTTATCAACTTTTATTTAGTTTTATTACTGTCTTACATATTCTATACATATTGTACTGAAGCCCAACTATGGGGCGCTGCATACTTGCCTGCAGGTTTAGACAGACAGGTTCAGAACCTCATTAGTAGCTATTCAAAGTCAGCAGATTGGTCAGCTCCTTTCATTTGGTGTTTCCAGGTAGTGGAAGTTTGCTCTTTTTTTGTACAGTTTTGGGTAGGTCGGGGCACTGTCCCTTCCACTATTTCACTCTTAGATGCTTGCAGATTACAGTTTTCAGTTAGTTGGTTGTTCTTGGCCGTGTGGGGCCTATGCATGTGTATTTTGCGCGTTGGCCGTGTAGGGCCTAGTGTAGCTTTTAATTAGCATCCTTGTCGGCTATAGTATGAATATGACTGCTGATTTTCATTTTGTTATGACTAGACATCATGGTGGTTTTGTCATCCCACATAAGATCCCCTTCATAGTTATATTGTTGGGTTAGCTGTTTTCTTTTACAGGTTTACTGCGTGGCCTTGTCGGCCCGAGGTTGTATTTACAACAGAGATATAGCAATTTATTTTCTGGATTTGAGTTGCTGGTAGGCACCAGAGGTGCATATGCCCAGCCAGGTCAGCCCAGGTCCCAGTGAGGCATTAGGTGCTAGTCATGCCTCCCAAGGTGGGGCGTGACACGTTGTATGAATCGTTGTTTTGATTTGCAAGTTTTCATTTGGGAACCAACTAGACATGGAACGACCCATTGTGAAGAGTAATGAGTCATCTCATTGTTGCTTAGTTCAGAAGCTTGTCCTAACATTCCCCAGAATCAATGAGTGGGACTAACGACTCGTGGTTCATTCCAACGAGTCGTTGTTTCCACCTATTACGAGAACTAGTAATCCTTTAGGGAAGATCAGTGGTGATGACAACCAAGTACCATGACTCATGGGTCCTACCAATGAGTCATTTGGTCGTCCGTTAATAGGAGTTCCAAGTCTTTTCAAGATCCCTCTAGTGGCTACGAGAGGAACCAACGACCTATTGGTTGATCTAATCAGTCGTTGTCCCCTCTCATTTGTTACACCCCGTAAGTTCCTATCGTTTAACTGATATGCTCATATGTATGTTGAGAGTTTTAGAGCATGATACATACAGAAAAAGGCTCGAGAAATGAACGGACGAGCACGAAGTCGAGCGAGCAAGAGGTAGGGGCCGAAGGCTAGGCGCACTAGGTGCCGCGCCGTATTAGCCAGCCCGGAGCCTTTAGCGGCGTGTTGCGCCCCCTAGCCTACTGCCTAAATATATATAGATAGCTAGGTTCATTTCAGAACATTTCCCTTTTGACAGATAAATGGGGTGAGCGACAATTTCATTAAATTTTCATCAAATTATGCCGTCAAACTCCATCCAAACGCAAATTCATCTTGGATAATGAGTTCTAAGCATACGAGGAATATCCCTGCGGAGTTATTTCTTGGAAATTCGCCCGGTATATCGGAACCCCGCCGAGTAAAGATTGTCGGAAATGCACCAAATTGGATTCTAAACGGCCACAGGCAATAGATAAGCATTTCTCCCTTCTAAATTCTTAAGAAATTGTAGGTTTCCAGCCGAGTTAAACGTAGTTGAATTATAGTTATTATTATTATCGAAATATATCATTGTTTGACGAATTTAGTATTGAAAATCGTCCTATTCTCTCAGTGTATAGGTTGCAGTTGAGTGGAACTGCCAGTTACAGCTTGAAACTCTTCAGTTAAACAAGAATCGACATTCGAGGTATATTAAGGCTTATCTCTTCAGCAAGTTATTCTTGTCGTACAGTGATACAACCTATGCCTTCAAAAGTAGTCAATGATCCTGTATACTGTGATTAGCTGCTGCCAGTAGATAATGAGCTTATATGTTGTGATTAGATGCAATTAATAGATTATGATTATGTATGTTGTGGTTAGCTACTAGAAAACGTATTGAGAGTATAGTGCAGTGTCCCTTGTTGGGAAAGAGTATGTTAAGTGTGACTCACGCTAGGAGCGTCATAAAAACTCCTCTATTCTTCTATTTATTGTATTAGTAGAATTTTGATGTTTTGCTATCATGCCAAAACCTTAGAAGTTTGTGGTTAGCTGTTGGGCCTGAGTTGGTAAGTTGCACAGCATAAGGCGCAGCTAGGTGATATAACTTTCAGTTTGATTCCTGTATTGTCAGTAACGCTCGCCCAGAGGCTGTTGGTGTACCTTAATTCCTCCAGGGCCTAATATTGGGTTAGGATGGTCATACCTTAGAGTCAGCGACACCAAGGTTGCCTCGTGAGTTGAGTGACAACCTGCTATCTAGTTAGCTACTGCCAGTGACTGTTAGTTTCAGTTGATTTAGTGCTTTCCATACAGGTCGCCCAGGAAGTAATCCCAGTTGTACAAGTCAGATAGACTCGTGGGTACCCTAAGGTGGGAACCTTATCAGTAGCTAAATGCGGGGCCAACGCCCCAGCCTGCTCTTATAAGATACTCAGGTATAGATTGCCGCGAGTGGCTGAGTCTAGATAGACTTACCTATATGTTAGGAATGCCAAGAGAAGACATATGAAATCCGAACAGACAAAATTAAGGTCTAAGGGACTAGAACAATATTAGTATAGTATTTCCTTCAAGATAAGAATTATAGTAAGTTGTCTGTGGAAGATTAGGGGCTGACTGCTTAGGAGCATGTTCGATTAGTAGCACCCCACAGTTGTTCTAAGCGGAGGAACAAAATGTTTGGTCACCTATGACCTTACAGTTCGCTTATGAGTTATCCTTACCTTAGCATGACCTTCAAACTATTGCTTAGGTCACCCGGACCTCAATCTTTTCTGTTTAAGTTGATGGATTTTGTGATCACTGCCAGGACCCTCTGGCCAGGTGTAGGCACATAGAATGTGCCTGTTGGCGGCTATATAGACTAGTCCAGGGGTGAGTAAGAGTAGCGGTCGAGTTAGGCTTAAGGAGCCCAGATGGCTCAAACACAGCTACAGGAGTGATAACGCTCAAACCACAACTCTTACTGAAGTGAGAAGCGGACGTTGTCAATAAAGAACCTAACTAGAGGTTGGGGTCGATCCCACAGGGAATATGGAAGGATATATAAGAACGCTAGTACTTAAGCTTTTTAAAGAATTATTTCCTAAGAGGGAGGATTTGTAAAATTAATAATTTACAATGTTGTGAAATTGATGGTTGTTTCCAAATTATTGCAACTAACTAGCGTAAGTGTTCCCCATGGATCCTTAACTATTTCGGGTTTTACACTAGTGATCTATCCCAATACTTTACTTGTAGAACTGATAACTTAGGTTAATTCAAATGACTGATCAGTCCCTATTGAATGACTATACTTAATTACTCGACCAAGTCTCATGAGCGGTTTCAAACTATCTATTATCACTAAGTTTCAGATTTAACTATCCTGCGACCACAACTCAAGTTGATAAATGATTATCAAAGTCAAGGCTCTGTTGTAATTCTCTTTTCCTAATCTCTACCTCTTCGGCCAAAGCAAGTAAAAAGTTCGGGCATGTCCTAACGTTACACACCAATAAGAAACGTCTAAGTATAAAGAGAATACAATACAAGCATTTAGTATTGGTTTAAACTCACGTTGTGCAAACCCTAGTTTGTTAATTTATCATTGGTTCCCACAACCCTAGTTGTGGTAGTTTTAGCCTATCATGTTCATAAGTAAATTAATAACATTCATAAATAAAAGTAAAAATTAATACTTACAATAATGATGGGAAGAATCTTCACTTGATTAATGAAAAATTTGGAAGAACAACTTTACAATCATCTCAAAATATGTCTTCTCAAATTTATTATAACTTAAAGAAACTCCAAGACTTAGAAAAAACCTTCTCTAAAACTTAGCTATTACATGAAAATAAAGGGGTGTTTATAGTAGTAGATTTATGCTTTGCTTGTTCCTTGATGAATTTGGCTTTGGATTTAAAGTTCATTTTCCTAGTTGAAGTGAGAGATCCATTTTTGGCCGTTGGAAACCTTTTCGGCGTCGCCTCCTACCAATGTCGCGTGGCATGTGCCATTGTGTCGAGAAGGCAGTGCCTCACGCCTGGCGGAGGGACAAGGCTGTTGTGCACTCCCCATCACACGGGGAGTCTAGCGCCTCGCGCGGCCTGTATCGCCTGGGTAGGCAGTGCCTCGCGCGGCTTGTAACACCGATCTTGCTGCTTCCTCGTGCGGCTTGTCGTGCAGCCGTGGCATTGCACCATATATTTTTTTCTTCAATTCTTGCGTAGTGCATTCCTTATTCTTCAACTTTATTCCGAACGTATCAAATATACCTAAATCCATCACTTTTAGCCCTAAAAATATCTAATCACATGCATTAGCTAATTTCACAAATATATAACATAATCACATGAAAAAAATACATAATTTGTTCTCAAAATATAGTAAAGTACGGGCAAAAATATGTCTATTAAGTGAGTAAATACGCCCTTCATCAACACCCCACACTTAAACTATTGTTTGTCCTCGAACAATCTACTACTTCCCTTCTCACATTTAAGCACAAAATTCATTCTACAAACAGGTCCACTTGCACTTAGGATCATGAGATAAATCAATGAAGCTCAAATAATTCACTCGCATGCATATAGGATCAACATTAGAATGTCAAAGTTCAAGATCATTTAGCTTTTGAAAACTAACTCATCAAGACATATTTTTGGGCCAATATGAATTATATGTAATTTAGCAATCAAGATTAAACGAAGTCTCACCATTGTGCCCCTCACAATTTGGAGAGATGCCCGTTCTCACACAAGATATAGAATAAGATTAACTTGAGCATAAATAAAATAATTTCCGCTCATCTCACAAAAAAACTCAACATACATGCAAAAGAAGACCCATAGACTTGCTCTTAGTGTAATACTCCGGTAATATAGAATTATGAATCAAGGATCAATTAGGACATTAATTTGATTATAATGTAGGGTAAGGGACGGGTAGGGAATATTTGGACAAGATAGTGACTAATCTCCCTAAGCACTTTAATACTTCACAACACTTTGAATTTTTTAGCACTTATCTCAATTTCCAAATTTTCTCCTTATACATCCTTTTATTTTTCAATTTTTCAACTTAGGTGACTAGTGGAGATTTTTCTTTTCATCATTGAGCTTATTCACACACATTTTTTTCATCTTCAATTTTTCAAAGATCTTTCTTCTTTTTGTTTTCCCACTAATAATCACCCTCCTTGTTTAGCAAAATTTCACCTTTTTCTTTTCTTCTAATTCACCACACTTTTTAGCTTTTCCCTTCACTTCTCCAATTATGCTCCTTTCCTACAAAATTTTTTCATTAANGTAGGTAAAATAGGATAAAAATACGGCTACCAAAGCAACACCTATATCACTTCCTAAATCCATCCTTTATATTTCGCTTTGCACACACACCAGGCAAGTCCTAGACATCAATTTACAAGCATGGAGTATATCAAAAATAATTCCTCACACATTGGCACAAGATGGTTTAACAATGAAAATCAAGATCACATATTCATATTGCATGCATAACATAATTAAGCCCATTTTTTTTCAAGCCCAAGAGTCAAGTTTCCAAAAGACTAGGTTTTTCTATCTTTTTCATGCATTTTTGAGTGAATTGAATAAAGTCTCAATGATACCTAAAGTGAAGCATCTAGCATTCGTAGGATCCAAGCTTTTGTTCTTCCTAATGACTAATCTACCCTTAAGACGGTCGTCATCCATCCATCATCGGGCAAAGTCATGACTCAAAAAATAAAAAAATAAAACATCTAGACTTGCTAGTCGGTTCTAAGGGACTATCCACCGGAAAAGTACCGAAAATAAAAACTGGTGGAACCCAAAATAAAATAAAACTAAAAAAAATACTACACACCAACAAGCATGCATGACAAATCATAAATCCCAAAAAAAAACTAGGCCTACCATGTGCAAATTTAGCAATTAAGGTATACATGGTACTACGGAGTTTAGTTCTCCCACCCCACACTTAATTGAATTCACTATCCCTAGTGCTACAACAAATAAGCATAAAATAATAGAGTGCAAAGGGAACTCGATGAGCCTCCACTCCTCGTCATCTATGGGGATAATAATAGCTTCCCCCATCTATGTATTTCATGCTCAAATTGTTTTGTTCAAAATTATGAGATATCACCTGCATACTTGAACAAACATATAAAAGCGAAAAATTTATCTTGGGTTGCCTCTCAAGTAGAGCCTAATTTAACATTGCGGCACAACACATGTATCTTGATTACTCAGACTTCCTCAAGATACCTGTTGAGACCTTGGTCACATCTTGGCCGCTTGTTTCACCATGTCGCTTTGTGACACGTCAACAAAAAAAAGAAAAACAAAAAATAGAGAATAAAGACAAAAAGTTAAACACAAGCAATTAATCTAATCCTAAACCGTATTCCCCGATAGCGGCACCACTTTTTGATAACGCTCAAACCACACCTCTTACTGAAGTGAGAAGCGGATGTTGTCAATAAAGAACCTAACTAGAGGTTGGGGTCAATCCCACAATGAATATGAAAGGATATAGAAGAACGCTAGTTTTTAAGCTTTTCAATCAATTATTTCCTAAGAGGGGGGATTTGTAAAATTGATAAGTAACAATTTTGAGAAATTGATGGTTGTTTCTAAATTATTGCAATTAACTAGGGTAAGTGTTTCCCATGGATCCTTAACTACTTCAGGTTTTACACTAGTGATCTATCCCAATACTTTACTTGTAGAACTGATAACTTAGGTTCATTCAAATGACCGACCAGTCCCTATTGAATGACTATACTCAATTACTCAACCAAGTCTCATGAGTGGTTTCAAACTATCCGTTATTTCTAAGTTCCAGATTTAACTATCCTGCAACCACAACTCAAGTTAATACAATGATTATCAAAATCAAGGCTCTGTTGTAATTCTCTTTTCCTAATCTCTACCTCTTCGACCAAAGCAAGTAAAAAATTCGGGCATGTCCTAATGTTGCGCACCGTTAAGAAACATTTAAGTATGAAGAGAAACAATACAAGCATTTAGTATTGGTTTAAACTCACGTCGTGCAAACCCTAATTTGTTAATTCACCATGATTCACACAACCCTAGTTTTGGTAGTTTTAGCCTATCATGTTCATAAGTAAATTAATAGCATTCATAAATAAAAGCAAAAATTAATATTTACAATAATGATAGGAAGAACCTTCACTTGATTAATGCAAAATTCGGAAGAACAACTTTATAATCGTCTCAAAATATGTCTTCTCAAATTTATTGTAACCTAAAGAAACTCCAAGACTTAAAAAAAACCTTATGTAAAACATAGCTATTACATGAAAATAAAGGGGTATTTATAGTAGTAGATTTATGCTTTGCTTGTTCCTTGATGAATTTAGCTTGGGATTTAAAGTTCCTTTTCCTAGATGAAGTGGGAGATCCATTTTTGGCTGTTGGAAACCTTTGCCGCGTCACCTCCTACCAATGCCGCGTACAGTGCCGCGTTGCATGTGCCATTGCGCCGAGAAGGCAGTGCCTCGCGCCTGCCAACGTGCAGGGAAAAGGGTGCTGCGCACACCCCATCGCGCGGGGAGTCTTGCACCTCACGCTTACCATCGCCAAGGAATGCTGGCGCCTCACGTGGCCTGTAGCGCCTGGGTAGGCAGTGCCTCGTGCGGCTTGTAGCGCCGATCTTGCTGCTGCCTCGTGTGGCTTGTCGTGCAGGCGTGGCATTACACCATTATATTTTTCTTCAATTCTTGCGTAGCGAATTCCTTCTTCTTCAACTATATTCCGAACGTATCAAATATACCCAAATCCATCACTTTTAGCCCTAAAAACATCTAATCACATGCGTTAGCTAATTTCACAAATATATAACATAATCACATGCAAAAGTACATAATTTCTTCTCAAAACATTGTAAAGTACAGGCAACAATATTTCTATGAAGTGCATAAATACGCCCTTCATCAAGGAGCCCAAATTGCTCATATTCAGTTACAGGAGCCTAGTTGGCTCAGACACAACTATAGGAGCTCAGATGGCTCATATTCAGTTATAGAAGCCCAGATGGCTCAAACACAGCTAAAGGAGCCCAGATGGATCATATTCAGTTACAGTAGCCCAAATGACTCATATTTAGTTACAGGAGCCCAGATGGCTCAGACATAGCTACAGGAGCCAAGATGGTTCACATCTAGTTACAGGAGCCCAGATGGCTTATATTCAGTTACAGGAGACCATATGGCTTAGACACAACTACAGGAGCCTAGACGACTCATATTCGGTTACAGGATCCCAGACAACTCAGATACAGTTGTAGTTACTTGTAGGGCCTAAGGGATACCAATAGGGGAATATAGACTGATTGGCTCCTACCGAGGCTTATGGAGGCCCAAGTAGGTTATTACTATGTTTATTTTACCTTCCAAGCTTATGTGGGCTAGGTTAGATTCTTTTTTGTATACTTGACTGTTAGTTATAGCTTATAAATATATAGTCGTACAGTTTCAGCTCAGATACATGTAGTGATTTACTGGATGCAGGTTATGGATAAGAAAGTTTACCGGTTATCTATTGCCCCTACTTGCTACTTATTTTCAGTCCTTATCAGCTTCTAAACAACTTTTTGTTACTACGTTACATATTCGGTACATATTGTACTGACGCCCAACTATGGGGCACTGCATACTTGCTTGCAGGTTTAGATAGACAGGTTTTGGGATCTCCTAGCAGTTGTCTAGAGTTAGAAGATCGGCCAGCTCCTTTCATTCGAAGTGTCCAGGTTGTAGAGGTTACCTATCTTTTATTTGTATAGAATTTGGGTAGGCCGGGGCCCTGTCCTGACCAATACGTTCACACTTAGAGGCTTGTAGACTATAGTATTCAGTTAGTTAGTTGTTGTTGGTCGTGTGGGGCCTATGTATGTCTTATTTTATGCATTGGCCATGTGGGACCTAGTATAGGTGCTTGTTTTCATTCCTGTTATAACTAGACATCATGGTGGTCATTTCGGCCTACATAGGATCCCTTTTTCTTGTATGTTGGCAGGGTTAGCTGTCTTCCTTTAAAGGTGTTACGTGGCCTTGTCGGCCTGAGGCTGTGTTTACAATCGAGATATAGCATTTTGTTTTCTTGATTTTGAGTTGCTGGTAGGCATCAAAATTGCCTATGCCTAGCCAGGTCAACCCATATCCCAGTATGGCAGTAGGTGCCAGTTATGCCTCTCAAGGTGGGGCGTGAAAAACTTGGTATCAGAGCGGGTTGTATCTGTTACACCCCGTAAGTTATTGAAACATAGTTGGCCTATTCGCATGTTGGTTAAGAGTTTTAGAATTCCATATGTGTGAGAAAAGGGCCCGGGGAGAGCCCGGACATGCGCCAAGTCGGAGCGTCGCAAGGAAAATGCGACTTATAAATCGCATTCGACAAATGCGACTTATAAATCACATTCGACAAATGCGACTTAAAGGACCCAAGTATATAAGGCTCTCACTTCGTTTTAAATCATTTTCCCTTCATATAATTTCTAGTAAATGAACAGAAACAGAGGGGAACGAAGTGTTTGATTAAATTTCCTTCCATTTACGCCGTCAAACGCAGTCCAAACTCAAATTAACTTCAGGTAGCGAAGTATAAAGCTGCAGGGAGCATTCCTTCGGAGTTAGTTTCTCGAAATTCGGTCGTCGAATCATCGTCACGTCGAGCCAAGGTAAGTGGAATTGCTCCAAACTAGTGTTAATACACTCCCAACATTAAAGTGAGTATTTCTCCCTTCTAGACTACCGAGAAATAGCGAGTTTTCGGCCGTTCTTCGATAAGTCAAAGAATAGGCAGTAGGTATATCCGTAAGTATGGTTTATTTCCAAAATAATAGTAGAATTAATTCTATACTTTCGTGAATATGAATACAGTTGGGAGAAATAGCTGAATACTAGCCGAGCTACGCAAGTTAATTAGAAAGTCGACAGTTGAGGTATGTAAAGCCAGTTTCTTTCGGCAAGCTAGTAGTTCTAGTATAGAAAAATAGTACGAATTTTAGTAGAGTGATTCAGAAGTCGTATATTATGTTCAGTATGAAATTTAGTAAGCATGTTAGAAATATAATACAGTGTTCAACATGAAATTTAGTAATACAGTATAAGTCCCAG
>JACEIK010010293.1:0-43516 GCA_018107945.1 Datura stramonium
TTTATGCTGGCCCTAATCCTAGAACTTCTACATTTTCTTGGAATTCACAATTCTCTCCAAACTCTATCAAAATGGTGAAAGTTAGAATTAAGCTTCAAAACAGTATCCCACCACTCGTAACTGATTTATTGTATATAAATGTATATGATTAGATATATATGACTTTTATTTATGATTGGGTTGAGGACTGGATAGACACAAGGTGATGGGTTAATATTAATGGTGATGATTGAGAACGTGTTGGATTGTATACACATTTTTGGATAGTCGTGCTATGTGTATCCTCGAATGAGATTTTCTATTTTATTTTTGATGAGCTCAAAATGTCAAATTTATGATTAACGCCGGGAGTATTAATTCCCAAGTCTAACTAATGTAACAAATCTTTTGCAAGGAGTATTAACGCACAAAATAGCCAAATACATGTGCATCTTAATAGGCCAGGTAAGTAGCTACTTGACACTTATGGCAAACATATCCACTTAGCTAATGTTAAAAAACAATTATTACAAATATATAAATTAGATTTGAAGACTCCATGGTAGTAATAACTTATCGATTTGAAACTTAACATGTACTCCAGGTAAGACACACAGAAAATAGTCAATTACATTTTCAAAACAATGTTTCACGGTTAAGAACTGACTGCGGGTGATGAAAACTCCTATCTGCATTCTTCATTAACCAAGTGTGAATCTGCACATTGTTGCATCCTTCTTTCTTTTCTAGCAAAACCCTAGATTTGCATCAAGTGCCTGAGGAAACCAAAAGGAGTGGAATAAGAGAAAATATGAAAGTTTTAAAAATAACCTTTCATGTCTAAAACGCAACATCGGTAATGTTTTTGTTCCGTATAAACAACTGATTTGCAATGCTGTGAGTGTTAAATAAAACTTAGAGTAGTAATAATTTGGTTGAGAGAGTTCAACAGCAAACGATAGTAATACGAATTAACTAGTTTTCTTATTACTAAGGCATGGTGCTAGTTACTAATGAACTTTTCTGATGTCACAGGATGATTCCTCGGTATCGGTAACAAGAAAATAATTACAGCAAAATGTTCAAAAAATGCTTACTGATGGTATGGTGAGTGTACCTCTCATGAAGCATCTCAGCTGTATGTCCTAACAAGTGTCCTTCGCAACCCAAAAATATCTCAAACTGATACAACAAGTATGAGATAAAAAATATTTGAGCCATTTTTCAAAATACACTAAACAAATCTAGTTGCTTCATGTACCAGTAAACGAGAAGAAAGCACATACTAACCTAACTGCTCACTTTTGAAGGTTGATTAGAAGAATTAAAGCATGAGGCTTGGGCCCCATGGTGTGCATGAGATAGTTTTCAAGAAATATGACGGAGGCTCATGATTAACCATGGATTCGAATATTATCCTCTGACATGGAGCATGAAGGATCCGTCTTGAAAGTATTCACTTCATTCCTAGACAAAAGTATGTCGGAATGATATTTTTTCTCGTCTGCTGTTCTATCTTGTCAACCTCCCATTTTGATGTCAGCAGACATTAAACATGCACAAATTTAGCTCGACCATTCTGGCCAAGCTCGACTGATGGCTTGCCGTTCTACTGAGGGATTCCAGAGACATCAAGCAAAACGCTCTTGAGGTCCCTATAAGACTTATTCCTTCTGAACAGGCTTTTATGGATGCAAGAAGCACTTTTGCATCACTCACGAGGATCATTAAGAGAATTTATTGATATACATGGCTGCTTTACATCAAGCTTCCCATCCATATAGAGAATCTCTCGGCCTAAAGTCCAGCCAAAGAGAGAACTGAGTTGCTCCTTGATCAGGTTTAGTCAAGTAACTGGCTAAATATTATAACCCTCTCATTCGTCCCACCACGAGGTGATGAGTTCAACGACAAATTTCATTTTGACTCCAATATCGGATCAGTCGACATCTTTCTTTGTGATCTTCCGAACTCCGAGAACTCCTTCTTGTTCTGCATTAATGAAGGATGAACAAATATCAGAGACACCATATTTTGATCGTGAAAGACACTTGGATTCTCACGGAATTCTTGCGCCAAGCAACTCCTTCTGCAAATCTGTGGGCTTCAAGTGTATCACTATTATCCCTTATGCCCGGAAGGCACCTTCTTTACATTTTCACTACATTTATGAACAGCGGTGAAATTAAATTATATCCCTAAACTCTTTCAATGCTCGGCCATTCTTGTCAATGGAGCGCTATGAAAGCTCATTTCTGCTACGAATGGCAGCAAACTTTGGACTAACTACACAGAGTGTGTTGTACAGCTCTTTGACGTTATTCTGGAAGGGAGTTCTAGAAAAACATGCGCTTCACCAGCCTTATTGAGCACCAGACAAGGCTTTGCTCATTCCGAGCAGTGTGCCCTTCTTCAAGGACCAAAAGACAGGAAGTAATTTTAAGTATTTCTCTAATCTTTTTGCTTTATTCCCCTCCCCATCTTCTCCCATGAGAATCCTGAACAAGTCATAGTGATTCCCAAAACACTCTTACTTTTAGCCCAGGATTTAAGCTTCACAAATGTATAAAGTACGGTTTTTCTTCCGGTACGGGATAAGCAGTGAAAGACACCAACGGTAGCTTTATCTTCTGGAAAGAGAAATCTTTGTTGTTCAAGTTGTGGAAGGGAATGTCCATCTCCCATTTCTGGAACTCGGCCTCCCAGTTAAGAAGCAAATTGGACGGAGCTATGATTACAGGAGGCCATTTGTTTGGAAACGACTTGAGAAATGAGCGAAAAATGCTATGAGTGAGTCGGGTTTTCCGGTGCCGGGTGGATGTGAGATTATGCATCCTCCCTTACTATCGGATAGGGGCTCTCTCAGCCTCTCCAAGAGTTATATCTCCAGCAATGTTTTTCACAAACTCAAATCCTCCACGTTGATGAGGATACATTGTCTGTGGCACTTGGGGGGAACTAAATCCCACATAGTTCCTTCTCCATAAATAGGAGAATCTGGACTGCGAAGAATCAGAAAATTTGAAGTTATTAGGCATCCAAGAGTGATGCCGCTCTCCAAAATATTTTCTTTCATACTTCTGGCCTCGGGTTCTCTGAGCCTGCGAGCGACACTCGTTCAAGAATTTAAGAGTAGACAAAAATTAATTGGAGAGAAGAGTTTATAAATCAAATATAAGGATGGAAAATGAACATGTAACCGGGGCTATCCCAGTATAAATATTAATTTATGGACTAAACCTCACAAACAATGAAAAAACATTATGCAGTAGAAAAGTGACAAAAAGTTTAACATTCAACAACTTATTAGAAACAGGCTTCAGATCAACTACTCCATTATTCTGGAATCTACATTTAATTTGGGATTTGATGTCAATTCCGTGAAATTACTACGCGTTAATTTTCTAAGCGGCGGAGACACCTACTAACATTGTGACCTAATCACTTTGCTAGATGTTGGTAACTAGTAGCTAAATTACCAAAATCTCATTTTGTAATCGGCTTTAAATTGCCTCCAGACTTGAATGAGTTAATGCGGAATGCTAAACAGATCGATTATTTGGGAAATTGCAGACTAAGAGAATATTTAAAGTCCACTTAGCACCCAGATTATCATATTCAAGAACTTCAGTTCTCAATTAACCTAGCCTCTAACAAACATTAGTACCTCAACCTGCCATGAATTTATATTTAGTAGAACAAAAATTAAAAAATTTAGCATGCATAAGTAGAGCAAGAACTACTACATACAATCATCAAGATAAAAGATGGAATCTATTGAAGTAGTAACAACAGATCTTGTAAATTGGGTTCCAAATTGAAAAGCTTGTATACTTACAAAAAGGAAGGAAGATGTATTTTCTCTCCAAATGCACATGTGAACAAACTCTACATATGAGCCCAATTTGTTCATCTAGAACAAGATGGTGGCTCCCTATCTGACCAACCCTTAACTTTTCACTCTGCATTGGTGAAGCAGATGGATTTGTAAATCAATATGTGATTCTAAGATACAAAATGTCCATTTCACCAAAGATCCTCAATTCTCTTTTCCCAATCTTCTTTCTCCGGGGGAGAGGTTCCTCGTCTTCAAACCGGAAAATTAAAGGAAGTGTTTCTTTGACAGGAACCTCTTTCTTCTCTTCAAGAGAATATTAAGTTTATTATGGTCATCAACATTTTATGATAGAATCAACAACAAACTTGACAAATTCAGAATCTTCCAGAATCTTCTTCTGAGTCCTTCTATCCTTTCGGACAGCAATTTGCACTGAGTCATCAGCCTCGCGGTCACACTCTTTAGATGAGAGTTTGGGCCTCGCCATCAGTAGGAAGAATCGGGCCACAGCAATTTCCATGGTTTAATTTCTTCTTTTGGACTGAAAGTGAGGGTGACCGAAGAAGATATGCTTGGCGTTTGTTATTGCTTTTCAGCCTCAACAGCAAGCTGAGGTACTAACCCCCACCATTTGACTCCTCCTTTTCCTTCTTCATTGTTTTCTTGCTCGGTAGGACAACTCATATCATCATTTTCTGATTCCTGATCATCAAAATCACTTGTTATATCATCAAATTGGCTAGAATTTGATGATTCACTCCTAGTAATTCTTGTCTTTGGAATCATCATTATCCTCGTCACTTGAAGCCGGATTCGATTCATGTTGAATTCTTGGACCAAGATCCTGAATCTAATTTAGCCTCCTCCCCAATGATAACAACATGGGGATCAATTGGTCTGAGACACAGTCCAGTAGTTACAGCAGCCTCCTCCCCAATGAAAACAACATCGGGGTCGGTTAGATGAGACACAGTCGATAGTTACAGCAGCCTCCTCCCTAATGAAAACAGCACATAGGATCTCTACGAATCATCACAAGTTCCTGGACTGAACTTCGTCCTCCCATTGTCCACCTTTTTTCCCCTTTGTCCAGATTTCTTACATCTTCTGATTTTCTCATTTTTACTCGATGAAAGGTGTGTTTTTTCTCCCCCTTTTTTCTTTTCAGCAAGCGATAGCTTTAGGCTATAAATGGACTTACACTAATATAGAATGAGAAAGAGAAATGTTACTGAGACAGAGAGGTGGGTGGAGTGGCTGGTGTTTTTGGTTTCGCCATGGAAGAGAAAAGAGAGGAAAAATAGGGATTGTAATAGAAGAGATAGTAAGAGATAGGTTCTTTGGATTTCTTACCCAAATATCATAATTACAAAAATTACAACTTCTTTAATAAAATCACAAAAATACAAACTATTTAATGCATCCTAATAGTTCACTTAAGTAAATGTTAAAAAATAAGTATTACAAATATATAAGTTAGATTTGAAGTATTCATGAAAGCATTAAATCTTTGATTTGAAACTTATGATATACTAAAAAATAAGAAACACAAAATAGTCATTTATGTTCAAAAATAAATTAAAAAACCAAGAAATTTTTTCCTAGTAATATTAAGTTAGATCTGAAAAAATCTAAAGAGTATTAACTCTTCATTTTGAGTTAATTACATTATTTAAAAAAATATTAATTAATTAATGATGTTAAAGAAAAAAAGCGCACAAAATACTCAAATACATTTGTGCATCATGGAAAATACTTTATAATGTTGCTGATTGTCTCCTTGAAAAATTTAAGGAGTATTAACTCATAAATGTAATATATTTAATTTATAATAACCATTTTTTAATACTTACCTAAGTGAATATATTTGTCATAACTATCCTTGAAAGACCAGGCAAATAGATAATTAACATATCCACTTAGATAAATGTTAAGACTTATTAATTTAGATTTAAATAATTCATGAAAAATATTAAGTATTAACTCTTCAATTTGTTTATAAATATGCTCAGATAAAACCAAACAAATAATCAAATACATGTTCACACATAAATTAGATGCCCGCATTGTGTGAATCTTAATAAAGCATATATATATTTTTAATAGTTTATTTTTTTTTAAACAAATTACTTTTTTTGATAAATATAAATAAAAATTGAAAAGGCGAAACGATTTTAAAATAAAATTTCGTATGCGTCCCTAGAATTATAACATGTATATATGTTTGTATTAAAATTCACACCCTGTGTTATTAATTTCCCTAATAATGAGTCCCAAAAGTGAGGGAAGAGCTCACTTTTGAAAATTGATTTTAATGCTACTAGAAATAGAGGTTTGTAAATATAATTTTTTACTCATTTTTCATCAAACAACTCACTGGAAAACCATGGTGGAAAACAGATTCTCGGATAATTGGGAATCTTGTGAAAATACTATTTTTTTTTCACCAATTTAATTAAAATATCTGTGAAATAGCCACTTAATATTTTCTAGTGAAAAAATCATAATTTTTTAGTAGTGTCACAATAATAAAAAATGATGTTACCGTTACTATCGAAAGTTATATGTGTAGTTTTGTATACAAAGCTCCAACATAGGTGTGCCTTATTAAGAATGGATTAAATGAACTAATGTGCGACATTGTGTAGTGATTGAATTACTTGGGAATATAATCAATGAGAGGGAGTGATGAAATATGTCAAAGGACTTGAGTCCAAATGAATTGGACTCTACAAAACTCTAATGAAAGTTAGAAATATAAATTATAAAAGTTTATTATATATCTTCATAATTACAAGCATGTATCGGTAGAGAGATTTAGTACCATCACATCCATGTCTATATAAGTTATATGTATCTACATCATGCAAGTATACATGTACACACTTTTATTTACCTTCGTGAAGCGTATCCAAGTCAATGAATTGAGAACGTAGGTAAGAACAATCAAGAAATGTGATGAATTGCTTGTTTTATTGAGCATGAGAACCAAAGAGGTAGCGCTTGTAGAAGTGATACGGAGAAATCACAATGTTGAAGGC
The DNA here is from genome assembly GCA_018107945.1 of Datura stramonium. Taxonomy (NCBI): domain Eukaryota; kingdom Viridiplantae; phylum Streptophyta; class Magnoliopsida; order Solanales; family Solanaceae; genus Datura; species Datura stramonium. The sequence continues at coordinate 6,859 of JACEIK010010293.1, forward strand.
TACAAGTAATCGAAGAAGATATGAAAATAAGGTACCCTCAATTATTCCTCAAGCGAGAGGAAAATGGCAAGGTATCTACCCTAATCTTACTCTATGATTCTATGAATTCGTCTTATGTTATAATACTCGTGCATTATGAAACTCATTCCCTATGTTACGACATTTCCTACGAACTCATGTCTTATGTTATGCTCTCCATATTTAAATGAACTCATGATACGTTACGTCTATCAAAAGAAAGGTAAGTTTTGGGAAATTCCTTTTTCATCTTTAAGAGGCCAATAGGGGCTACGCTTGTAATAATTTTTACGCATTTCTTTATGTCTATGCATTTTTGAAGTGTCTATTAAGGTTTATGGCCCGGTGTTTATGGTTAGTTGATAGCCATTTAAGTTTAGATTTTATTTATATCCATGTTAATATCGCTTTCAAATATTTATAGCATAAAAATAAGGGGATCTTAGTAGGTCAATTGATTAACTACGTGAACTTTTACCTTATTAGTAAGAGTTCAATTCCTTATCTTGTAATTTCCTGCCCCAATTTTCTCTTTTCTGGCCTCGTAGATTTTTTAGAGAGCACAAAGAAAATGAAATTTATAAGCTTGCACAGCATAAAGTGGATATATTTTTAGGCATTTGGTGTTGAATTTCCTTAGGGTGTGCTTGGGAATCATTTTTCGATTATTAGGTGTATAAGTATTAAGATAGTAATCAAACAATCAAGTGTAATATTACATAATGCAGAAATTATAAGAAACCTTTTTGTCTGTCATAACACCAATTATTCATGTGTCATGTTTGATTTCCCTAATTATAATGACACAATCAACTAACTTTTATTTTAAAATTAAAATTAATTATAATTTTTTATTTGTTTGGTTTTGATTTTTTTATTATTTATATATATTGAGTTGTATTTTTTTCAAAGCAAATAGCTTAATATGTCATTTGTTGGAAAATGAAAAAAGAAAGAACTTTGTACCAACTAAATAAAAAATAAAAAATCTAAGTTGTGAACGAAAAAAGTATATATGCATCATTGATAGACGATAAAGGTATATATACACCATTTGTTATACGATGAGGATATATGTGCACCACTATTTTAATTAGGGGTATATTATCCGGTCTAAATGCTAAAATCGAGTGTTATATGTGCCATTTTCCCAAATAGACTAATAAAGAAAGGGAAAAAAGGGATAAAGAAGACAAATATATATCCTAATTTGGTAGAGATAGAGATAGGTAAATATATATATATATATATATATATATATATATATTGTTAAATATATGTAAATATATTTAGGCACATATCATGCTAACTGTATCTCTTAGAATTAGGCACATATCATGATTCGGTTTTGTATATATACGTTTATCTTAATGAGAATCATTGAGGAATTATTTCTAATATGGTATCAGTTTCTGAGGAAAAGCGATCTTTTTTTCTTCCTTCATAAGCTCCTAGCCTTCTTCTTCTTCTCCATTACTCTTCTTTTCTATTCTTCTTTCTGTCAACCATGTCGGATAACAAGAGCACTTTTCATCCTGCACTTGTGGTTTCGAACATTCGGAACCATCTCCATCACTCTAGAAATAGAGAATGTCAATACTCCACATGGCGGAACTCTTCAAAATCACCGTACGTTCTCATAAGGTCCTTCATCATATTATTCCTCCTGCCAGGGGCAAAGAGAAGGTTCCTTCGTCCGAGGATGAAAAGGAATTATGGTCGACTCTTGATGCTACGGTTCTTTCCTTGGATTTATGCTACAATCTCTAATGATCTCTTGCATACTATTATCGAACCCGATGCTACGGCCATGGAAGCTTAGAATCGACTCCGTGATATTTTCAAGATAACAAAAAGTTCCCGTGTGGTAACTCTGAAAGCGGTGTTCCAATACAAAGATGGAGAAATTTTCGAGCGTTTTGACATATTAGCCGACGTCTCAAGTCTCTTGTCGATCAATTAAAGAATGTCGGAGCGCCGGTATCGAATAGTTGGCTTGTTATTCAACTCGTTTCGGGTCTCACGAGAGCATATCGGGGTGTTGGTACCTTGATTCGACAAGTGACCCTTTACCTCCATTCTATCAAGCCCGGTCGATGTTGAATTTAGAAGAGGCCGGCTTGGCGAAGGAGGTTGCCGCAGGCTCGGAGTCCGCTATGGTGGATGCCTCGGGATTGGAGTCTGAGGATTTGGGTTATCCATCCTCTCATTCAAACCATTCTAATCATCGTGGGAAGCAACATGGCAGCCACAAGGAAATTCTGAGCGTAAGGGTTCGGTGGCGGCAAAGGTCCTGGTGGGGGACGCCAAGGGTCAGTCTCACGGTGGTGGTGCTCGGGGTGGACAACAGCAACAATCGGCTCACAGGCGGCGATGCCCACCGGACAGCGGCGGTGGGGGTCACAACCGTGGCCTAATTTTCCTCCTTGGGGTTGGATGCCACAATGGGCCGCTCCACACCGGCATATCCAACACAAGGGTGGGCTCGGCTTAGTCCAATGAGTAACAAGGGGCGTGATGACTGGTCTTCTTGAGCCACGACAGGGAGCGCTATGGGATTCAACTTGATGGGCGATCCCGCATATCCTCAGAATCACCGTGGCTATAAATGCTATGACTTGTTCTCAAATAAGATTATAATTTGTCGGCATTATTGTGTTTGATGAGCATGTATTTCCTTTGCACAATTATACTCATACTGCTTCTACTTATGATTTTTATGTGATGATATTTCACCATATACATTGCATCATACAATCAGAATTCTTCTCCTTCTACTCAGCTACAAATGGCCCAAACACACGACCCACCTCCACCTTCTACTGACAGGCCTCACTCCTATGAGCCCGGCTGCCGCCCATAGCCCGGCTTCTCCTACTCTCCCACATCTCCACACTTTAAACATCAAATTCCTTGCCCACCAATCGGCCCACCATGGTCATAAGAAGCCAAAATGGGTATTTTTAAAGCTAAATTAGAAAATTATGACCATGCATATGCTACTCTGATTACTACGGTCCCCACTACCACGTAACCCGGTAGAAGCCCTTCGTGACCCAAATTGGAGGTGGCCATGGACGATGAATATGATGCTCTTGTAAAAATAAGACGTGGGGAGTTGGTGCCACATCCACCTAATGTGAATGTTATTCGTTCTACGTGGATTTTGCTCATAAAGAAAAATCTGATGAATTGTTTGAGAGCATAAATCCGTCTTGTGGGGTGATGGGAAAACTCAGCAGGTGGGCATTGATTGTGGGCGAAGCGTTTAGTCGGTGGTGAAACCGACTACCATTCGCATGATTCTTTCTCTTTCTCTGTCTAAGGCATGGCCTATTCATCAGTTGGATGTTAAAAATGCCTTTCTTGTGGTGAGCTACAAGAAACGGTGTGCCATCCCAACCATTGGGGTATCGGGATCGTACTCATCCGGTCCATATGCCTTGTTACGTAAGTCATTGTATGGACTCAAACGGGCACCCCGGAAAGCTTAGTATAAGCGATTTGCTGATTATGTCATTTCCCTTGGTTTCTCTAATAGCAAGTGTGATAATTCGTTATTTATTTTATCATCAAGAGATCGTGATATGTCATATATTTTGCTTTATGTTGATGATATTATTCTCCTTTGCATCTTCTAATGCTCCCACTTATGTCTATTTTGAAGCTTCTCGGCTCAGAGTTTGCTATGAGGATCTTGGTCCTTTAAATTATTTTCTTGGCATTACCCAGTTTCTCGACATAAGGGTGGTATGTTCCTTTCACAACGCAAGTATACCGAGCAAATAATTGAGAGCGAGCGGAATGTCTTCTTGCAAGTCATCTTACGCTCTGTTGACACAAAGGAGAAGGTTAGTGCGACTTCTAGTACTCCCTATGAGGATCCGTCTTTATATAGGAGTCTTGCTGGGTCTCTTCAATATCTTACATTCACCCGACCAAATATTTGTTATGCTGTTCAACAAGTGTGTTTACATATGCATGATCCGAGTTGATCATGTACAGCTCTCAAACGCATTATCCCGTATATTCAGATGCAATTGACCATGAGTCTCCATCTCTACTCATCCTGTTTCATCCCTTGTTTCTTATACTGATGCTGATTGGGGTGGTTGCCTAGATACGAGACGATCTACCTCTGGTTATTGTGTATTTTTGGGTGATAGTTTGATTTCTTGGTCTTCTAAGAAACAACCTGCTCTTTCTCGGTCGAGTGCGAAGCCGAGTATAGGGTGTGGCAAATGTAGTATCCGAATCATGTTAGTTCTGAAATTTGCTTTTGGAATTACATTGTCCGATTAAACAGGCTACACTTTATTTATTTTGTGACAATGTCGGTGCTGCTACCTTATCGGGTAATCCAGTGCAGCATCCAGCATTACCAAACATATTGAGATGGACATTCATTTTGTACGGGAAAAAGTTGCCCGTGGTCAGGTTCGTGTTCTTCATGTACCTTCCCGATATCAGATCGCATACATCTTTACCAAGGGTCTACCGCGAGTTCTATTTGAAGATTTTCGTAGCCGGTCTCGGTGTCAAACAAGCCTCTGGCCAAACTGCGGGGGTGTGTTAAATATATGTAAATATGTTGGGCACATATCATGTTAACTGTATCCTTAGAATTAGGCACATATCATGCTAACTGTATCCCTTAGAATTAGGCACATATCATGCTTCGGTTTTGTATATATACGTTTATCTTAATGAGAATCATTGAGGAATTATTTCTAATATATATATATATATATATATATATATATATATAGAGAGAGAGAGAGAGAGTCATATAATCAATCAATGATAGAGGAAAAAGAAGAAAGAGGTCAAAGTTTTATGCTCACTGATGAATGATATCTAACAAAGTGTTCTCGATGATGATTTTCACGAAGGAGATTCCCAATCGAAAAGAAATCTTTTATTTTGTTCAGAAATAATGGCTGAAGTTTCAATTGAATTGAGATAAAAGCCTGTAAATGATGCAAAGTAATGCACTTTTATATGGAGCCAAAATTCATCTATGATTTTCTCATCTATAGTTATTAAGTAAAAAATCTTGTCACAATAATATTTTGTTTGAAAAACAAGCTCCTTTAAAATAAGAAAATAGATTCCCTAATAAAAGTATAGAAAACAAGTTACATTGTTATCTCTACCCTATCCTTCGCTATTCACCTACTCCTCCACCCCCACCCCCAACGCCCGCCCATCCCATCTCATCCCTCACCCAGCGTGACACACACCCACTGCCCTAAACACCCCTGCCCCTCCAGCCCCACAACCATCCCCCAACCACCCTCCCCCCAAATCACTCCTATCCCCACCCCATCCTCATCCTCATAAATTTTGAATATATATAAATTATTTTAAGATAGTGCTTTTTGCTTGCATACTGAACACTAGAAAATAGGTAAGAAAATAATGTATTTTCATGAAAATATTTTCCTTCATACCGAAAGCACACCATCATTTTGATAGGATTGTATGAGTCCTACCCTGTACTCATGATCAGGTGCTTTCACTAGGTAGCACAGAATAGAATGCGAACAGTAAAACAACAAGGAAGAAGTGGCCACACGATGTTTTACGTGGAAACCGCCTTGCTCAAGGGAAGAAAAATCACGACCTACCACGTAGGATTTCACACAACTCCACTAGATCCTGAGCAACAATGATCTGACTGCTTGTAATCCTAAGATATTAAACTCTTAATCTCCCTTACAACAACTCTATTACAAGACTTCAAAGTTCTAACACTGTTACTATGCAACCCAACTAACTCTTGGACGCAGTGATTCAGCTAAAACCTCAATAACTCTGATTGACAATTTTTCTAGAATCATTAAATGAATTTACAAAGAAAAAATTTACACAAACTTCATATTTTCTAGCTTTACAACTCAACAAAACACAGCTCTAACAATAACCTAATACAAGAGTGCACGACACCAACCTTCAAGGATAGTCACGCCCCCGAGAGGATAGAAGGGAATATGCTTGAGGAGTGTGTATTTTCTCTTTTGAAAACATGCCTTTTGATTGTCCAAAAATTAGGATAAGTATTGGACACATCAAAACAAGAAATCAATCCTATTAGTCTAGTACATTTGACTTTGTTAGGACAAGGCTGCTGCTCTTTGTTACTTGCTTTGCTACCACTCACCAACTTTCTGAGAAAAGTACTTTTTACAGGCGCAAAAGTTTGCCTATAACTCCAGCCAAAACAAACCATTCATGAAGATTGAAACGAGGAACAGGTCCCATATGGACTTGCCATCATCAAAACTAGCAGTCTAACAATCTTGGTTTTCTTTCACATCCATGTATGATTCTATATGTATGTCTTTAGCTCTGCTCTTCTTCTTCTTAATACCACTAATTCTCCTTTGCCATGATTTTGGTTAATAAGCATAGATGATGTTTACATGAGTATGAATTTTAGCAGCACAACCTCTTCACTATAGATGTATGATTAGAGGATCAGTAGTGATAATCAATGATTGCAGAAAAAAATTGATCCCATTCGATGCTGTGAGTCGACTTCTCACCTTTGATGACATTATCATATTCCTGTATTGTTATTGGATATTTGTCTTCCTAGTCTTAGACACAGAAATTGGATTGGTAGGTTGGATTTTGGCGATTCTCACGCGAATTTGTATCTAGTTGGTTGCCAAAATCAATTTACGGCAGATTAATGCGGAAGGTTTTCAAAACCGCTATAATCCCTACTGCTTTTGAATATAATTTTAAACCTAAAAAATTAACTACTTCGTGACCAAAATATCAAGTTGATAAATATTAACAATCTATTAAATCATTCAAAATATTAAGATCTTCTTCCATGTGCATCACTTGGCTGCAAAAAAGACAAAAAATATAGCTATTGAGATATTTTGAAATGCGAAAAATTCTATAGCAAATAAAAAGTATGTTTCTCAACATCACTCAAGCCTATCCCTTCTTGAAACACCAGTGGAAAATTAGAAGAAAAAGAAACTTTCTTGCTCTGAATATTGGGAGTCTAACTGAATTAAAAATCAGCATGAATCAAGGTATGCCATTATTTTTTTTAATTTGTGTATTTTTTTTTTGGTTTGAATTATTGATTTTAAACCTAAGATTATTATTAAACATTTGTAGCATATAGTAGAAGAGATAGAAGAGTTGTTGAAGATAGAATTAGTAATTTGCCAAGAAATGTTACAAATCTTATCCTTGGACTCTTGCCAGCCACTACTAAAAGGTATTATTTTCCCACTGAAAAATGTTAAGTGAATGCAAAGGAAAAAGAAAAATTGATAGTATTTTCACATAGAAAAATCATGGAATTTCCAACTGTTTCTCACCGTACATTTTCCCGTTGAACAAGTCCGGTAGAAAATGAGTGGAAAAATAATGTTTACAACACAAATTTCCCATTGATTTGCGGGCGCCAAAGAAGCAGCAAGAACTAGTATACTGTCAAAGATGGAAACACATTTGGGTTGTACTTCCATATATATAAATCTGTTAGATAATCACTTTTGCAAAAATTAGCAGGAAAGTCTATATCAGTCTTCAAAAAGCAGTAGACACAATTCTCTTACAGCATCTTGGAGTCATTGATAAGTTTATTCTTGATGTTTCAGGAGTACATTTGCCTTCGTATGAGAAATATTGATGATGGTGCTTTATATATATATATATATATATCACCAGAGAAATGGTGTCAAAAGAGCTAACCTTTAAGTTGTCAATTGAATGTAGTGCATACCAAGCTGCCTTCTCATGTATTCAAATTGTCTAATTAAACTTGACACATTTTGAAACTATTCCATTTGTGTCTTCAGAAACCACAAATATTGAATCTTTGTTTTCTATCACTTTACATATGAGAAAAATGAAATAAATAATATGTTTCTGTGTAAATATACTTTAGTAGAGGTTTGGCAACCTAGTCATGATTAATTATTGTACATTCTCACGGATTCAATCACTTGACCTTGAGAAGTTAATATCGTCTTTGTAGAAAGTGGAAAACACCTAATGCGGATATATATATATATATGTATATATATTGTCGTCCATTCTATTTGTGCCTTTTCCCCTCAACTGTCTTATCTTTCTTACTTTTTGAGGTTGATGAAGTACTAAAATGAGGATATTATGAGGATAGGTATATACGTTAGTACGTACAAAACACCCTGTAATCCCTAAAATATAATAACAAATCATATATTAATACTTCACTGTTGTTTCTATATGTTTGTTTCTATTTCAGATTTCCAGTCACTTGATGAAACTATGAACTAAACAATAAGTAGCACATGACAACAAATGGAGGCAGTTCTTGACCTTTACTTATTTTACCAAATAAAATTAGCAAGCATATGCTAGGAGTGAAAACTTTAGTGTCTTACCGTTGCAGGAGGAAGCAAAGATCCCACAAAAGCTTTTAAAGAGAATATTTTTAAGAAATCTTAGCTATGTTATGCTCCTGTTCATGTTATATTACTAGATTTGTTTAGTTAGCGCAATTTAGAGTCAACGGGTTTTGCGTGTTGCCTATAAAATCTCTAACGTGCCACAATGGTATAATGAAGAATTGTTAGATTATTAGATTGGATTGTTTAGTATAGTTATTATTAGTAGTGTGTTTAAGTTAAATTTGAGAGTATTTGATCGGACAATTAGTGGAATAAGGTAACTTGGTTGCTTATTGTCAATATGAATGGGGTCAAGACAATCGGCACAGGATGTATTACTATTTTAAGTAGACTTTTCAGGAATAAGACGACAATAGAATTTACGTACGAACCCGAGCTCAAATGGTATTCTAATCGTGTGAGAATCGAAAAAGATCCAACTATGATTTGATCCAACAATGAGAAGGGGAAATCCTAACCAAGAGAAGGACAGGGAGATATTACATTATGGTCAGTCACGAGAATATTGTGAAGATCACCTAGGTAGGTCAATAGGCCTCACATTGACAAGCCATCACGAGAAGGCCAACTAGGTCAGGCCCCAAGGGCTCACGCCGAGATCAAATCATAGGGCTCCTAACTATAAATAAGAGAACCAGAGATAAAAACGGATGAAAATATTTGGAGTTGGGGCATGTAATTTTCAACTTTGAAGAGCGTTTGAACCAAGAATGCAAGAACCAAGCCTACTATTGAGGTCTGTTGTTTATGATAATGTCTATGGCTTAATTACAATTCATTTATGCGGCCCTAATCCTAGAACTTCTACATTTTCTTGGAATTCACAATTCTCTCCAAACTCTATCAAAATGGTGAAAGTTAGAATTAAGCTTTAAAAAAGTATCCCACCACTCATAACTGATTTATTGTATATAAATGTATATGATTAGATCTATATGAGTTTTATTTATGATTGGGTTGGTAGCTAGACACAAGGTGATGGGTTAATATTAATGGTGATAATTGAGCGTGTTGGATTGTATACATTTTTGGATAGTCGTGCTATGTGTATCCTCGAATGAGATTTTCTATTTTATTTTTGATGAGCTCAAAATGTCAAATTTATGATTAACGCGAGAATATTAATTCCCAAATCTAACTAATGTAATAAAATCTTTTGCAAGGAGTATTAACGCACAAAATAGCCAAAATAACATATGTGCATCTTAATAGGCTAGGTAAGTAGCTACTTGACACTTATAGCAGAACATATCCACTTACCTAATGTTAAAAAACAATTATTACAAATATATAAATTAGATTTGAAGACTCCATGGTAGTAATAACTTATCGATTTGAAACTTAATTACTCAGGTAAGACACAAATAGTCAATTACATTTTCAAAACAATGTTTTTATAGTTACAAGAACACTAACGGGTAAACTCCTATCTGCATTCTTCATTAACAGTGTATCTGCACATTGTTGCATCCTTCTTTTATTTTCTTAAAACCATAGATTTGCATCAAAGTGCCTGAAGCCAGAAGAATTGGAATAAGAAAAATGAATGTTAAAAAATAACCTTTCATGTCTAAAAACGCAGCATCGGTGATGTTTTTGTTCCACCTAACAAACAGTTTGCAATGTACTGTAGTGTTAAATGGAAACTTAGAGTAGTAATAATTTGGTTGAGAGAGTTCAACAGCAAACTATAGTAATACGAATTAACTAGTTTTCTTATTAATAAAGGCATGGTGCTAGTTACTAATGAAGTTTCGATGTCACAGGATGATTCCTCGGTATCAATAACAAGGAAATAATTACAGCAAAAATGTTCGGAAAAATGCCCCACTGATTGTATGGTAGTGTACCTCTCATGAAGCATCTCAGCTGTATGACCTAACAAGTGTCCTTCGCAACACAAAAATATCTCAATCGATACAACAAGAGGAATGAGATAAAATATTTAAAACATTTTTCAAAATACACTAAACAAGTCTAGTTGCTTCATGTACCGGTAAACGAGAAGAAAGCACATACTAACCTAATTGCTCATTTTTGAAGGTTGATTAGAAGAATTAAAGCATGAAGAGGCCCCCGTGGTGCATGAGAGTTTTTCAAAAAATATAATGAAATCTCATGCTTAACCATGGATTCTAGAATATTATCCTCTGACACGAGCATGAAGGAGTCGTCTTGAAAGTATTCACTTCATTCCTAGACAAAAGTATGTCGGAATGATATTTTTTCTCGTCTGCTGTTCTATCTTGTCAACCTCCCATTTTGATGTCAACTGGACGGTAAACATACACAAATTTATCTGACCATTCTGTAGGCTCGGCGATGGCTTGCTGTTCTACTGGGGATTCCAGAGAACATCAAGCAAAACAACTCTTGAGGCCCCTATAAGACTTATTCCTTCTGAACAGGCTTTTATGGATGCAAGCACTTTTGCATCATGGGATGGGAAAAGAGGAATATTGATATCACATCATTTTGCTTTACATCAACTTTCCATCCATATAATCTCGGCCTAAAGTCCAGCCAAAGAGAGAACTGAGTTGCTCCTTGATCAGGTTTAGAGGATCAAGTAACTGGCTGTCATTATAACCCTCTCATTCGGCCCACCACAGAGTACGATTAGTTCAACAAATTTCATTTTGACTCCAATATCCGGATCAATAAAGCCATCTTCTTTCTTTTAGCTGATCTTCGAACTCCGAGAACTCCTTCCTGTTCGCCACTAATGAAGGATGAACAGATATCAGAGACACCAGATCTTGATCGTAAAGAGAACTGGATTCTCTGGAATTCTTGTAAGCAACTCATACGCAGCGTGGGCTTCAAATTGTATCACCGTATCCCTTATGCTGGAAGACTTACCTTCTTTACATTTTCACTACATTTATGAACAGCGGTGAAATTATATCCCTAAGCTCTTCCAATGCTCAGTATTCTTGTCAATGGGCTTGCTAAGAAAGCCCATTTACGCTGCGAATGGCAGCAAACTTTGGACTAACTACACAGAGTGTTTGTACAACTCTTTAGCGTTATTATGGAAGGGAGTTCAGACAAAAGTATGCGCTTCTCTGTTCCAACCTTATTGAGCTTTCCGAGACAAGAGCTTTGCTCATTCCGGCAGTGTTCCTTCTTCAAGGACCAAAAGACCAGGTAATTTTAAAAGTACTTTCTCTAATCTTTTTGGCACAAGCCCCTCCCCATCTTCTCCCGTGAGAGTCCTGAACAAGTCATAAGTGGTTGAAACACTCTTACTTTTAGCCAGGATTTGACTTACCACCAAACGTATAAAGTCTGGATTTTTCTTCCGGTGAGATAAATAGTGAAGACACCAACAGTAGCTTGTCTTCCTGGAAGAAATCTTTGTTGTTCAAGTTGTGGAAGGAAATACTCCCTCCCATTTACCAACGGAACTCGGCCTCCCAGGTTTGTCAGAAGAAAATTTGACGGAGCTATGATTACAGGCCGACTGTTTGGGAAACACCTTCAGAAATGACTGAAGAAATACTATGGTGAGTCAGGTTTTTCCGGTGCCGGGTGGATGTGAGATTATGCATCTTCCTTACTATCGGATAGGGGCTCTCTCAGCCTCTCAAAGTTATATCTCCATCAATGTTTTCCACATAAACTCAAATCCTCCACGTTGATGAGGATACATTGTCTCTTTGGCACTTGGGGGAACTAAATCCCACACAGTTCCTTCTCCGTAAATAGGAGAATCCTGGACTGCGAAGAATCAGAAAGATTCTAGGCATCGACATCCAAGAGTGATGCCGACTCTCCAACATATTTTCTTTCATACTTGGCTCGGGTTCTCGAGCCTGCGGACAACACACGTTCAAGAATTTAGAGTGAACCAAAAATTAGTGGAGAGAAGAGTTTATAAAATCAAATATAAGGATGAAAAATGAACATGTAACCAGGGCTATCCAGTATAAATATTAATTTATGGACTAAGAAACCTCTGAAACAATGAAAGAAAACAATATGCCGCAGCAGGCGGCAAAAGTTTAACATTCAGCAACTTATTAGAAACAGGCTTGGATCAACTACTCCATTATTCTGAATGCATATGCATTTAATTTTGGATTTGATGTCAATTCCATAGAAATTACTACGCGTTAATTTTCTAGCGGCCATAACTACCTACTAACAATGACGGCCCTAATCAACGCTAGATGTTAACTCTAGTAACTACATTGAAATCTCATTTGCTTAATCAGCTTTAGAATTGCCTCCAGAGACTTGAATGAGTTAATGCGGAATGCTAAACGAATCGATTATTTGGGAAATTGCAGACTAAGAGAATATTTAAATCCACTTAGCACCCAATTCTTATCATGCACTATATTCAAGAACTTCAGTTCTCAATTAACCTAGCCTCTAACAAACATTAGTACCTCAACCTGCCATGAATTTATATTTAGTAGAACAAAAATAAAAAATTTGTATGCATAAGTAGAGCAAGAACTACTACATACAATCATCAAGATAAAATATGGAATCTATTGAAGTAGTAACAACAGATCTTGTAAATTGGGTTCCAAATTGAAAAAACATATACAAAGGAGGAAAAGATGTATTTGCTCTCCAAATGCACATGTGAACAAACTCTACATATGAGCCCAATTTGTTCATCTAGAACAGATGAGTGGCTCCCATCTGACAGCACTTAACTTTTCACTCTGCATCGGTGAAGCAGAGATGGATTTGTAAATCCAATATGTGATTCTAATATACACATGTCCATTTCACCAAAAAGATCCTCAATTCTCTTTTCCCAATCTTCTTTCTCCGGGGGGAGAGGTTCCTCGTCTTCAAGCAGGAAAATTAAAGGAAGTGTTTCTTTGACGGGAACCTCTTTCTTCTCTTCAGGAGGAGTAAGTTTATCATGGTCATCAACATTTATGATAGAATCCACAACAAACTTGACAAATTAGAATCTTCAGAATCTTCTTCCGAGTCCTTCTATCCTTTCGGACAGCAATTTGCACCGAGTCATCAACCTCGCGGTCCTCTTCAGACGAGGATTTAGACTCCTCGCCATCACTAGGAAGAATGGAATTTTTCTGCAATTTCCATGGTTTTAATTTCTTCTTTTGGACTGAGAAAGTGGTGACCGAAGAAGATATACTCCGGCGTTTGTTGTGCTTTTCAACCTCAACAAACAAATGAGGTACTAGCCCCCCACCATTTGACTCCTCCTTTCCTTCTTCATTGTTTCATGTGCTCGGTAGGACCCAACTCATATCATCATTTTCTGATTCCTGATCATCAAAAATCTTATATCATCAAATTGGCTAGAATTTGATGATTCACTCACACGATAATTCTTGTCTTTGTAATCATCATTATCCTCGTCACTTGAAGCTTTGGATTCCGACTCATCTGTTGAATTCTTGGACCAAGATTCTGTCTGATTCAGCTCCTCCCCAATGAAAACAACATCAGGGTCAGTTGGTCCTGAACCTGAAATCAGTAGTTACAGCGGCCTCCTCCCCAATGAAAACAACATCAGGATCACTCTCCGAATCATCACAAGTTCTTGGACTGAACCCCGTCCTCCATTGTCCTCCTTTTTTTCCCTTTTGTCCAGATTTCTTACATCTTCTGATTTTCCCATTTTTACTCGATGAAGGTGTGTTTTTTCTCCCTTTTTTTCTTTTCAGCAAGCGATAGCTTTGAACTGTAAATGGACACACTAATATAGAATGAGAAAGAGAAATGTTACTGAGACGGGGATGTTTGGTTTCGCCAAGGAAGAGAAAGAGAGAGGGAAAATAGGGATTGTAATAGAAGAGATAGATTTAACTTTGGATTTCTTACCCAAATATCATAATTACAAAAATTACAACTTCTTTAATAAAATCACAAAAATACAAACTATTTAATGCATCCTAATAGTTCACTTAAGTAAATGTTAAAAAATAAGTATTACAAATATATAAGTTAGATTTGAAGTATTCATGAGAAAGCATTAACTCTTCGATTTGGAACATGATATACTAAAAATGAGAAACACAAAATAGTCAAGTACATGTTCAAAAATAAATTAAAAACCAAGAAATTTTTTAAACAAATTATCAAATTACCAATCTGAGGTCATCTTAACCAAATATTAATCCTTAATAACATATTTTTTAATATAATTAAAAATTAATATTAATTAATTAATGATGTTAAAGATAAAAGCGCACAAAAATACTCAAATACATTTGTGCATCTAATAGACCCATATATGTTGCTGATTGACTCCTTGAAAAATTTAAGGGTATTAACTCATAAGTGTAATATATTTAATTTTATAATAACCATTTTTAATATTTACCTAAGTGAATATATTGGCATAATATCCTTGAAAGACCAGGCAAATAGATAATTAACATATCCACTTAGATAAATGTTAAGACTTATTAATTTAGATTTAAATAATTCATGAAAAATATTAAGTATTAACTCTTCGATTTGAAATTTATGATATGCTCAGATAAGACAAATAAAATAGTCAAATACATGTTCACACATAAATTAAAGTACGCATTGTGTGAATCTTAATAAAAGCATATATATATGTTATAATTTATCATTTTAAAAACACAATGAATTCAAAGAAAAAAATTGAAAAGGCGGACGATTTAAAATAAAATTTAGTATGCGTCCCTAAATTATAACATGTATATATGTTTGTATTAAAATTCACACCCTGTTATTAATTTCTCTAATAATGAGTCCCAAAGTAGGGAAGAACTCCACTTTTGAAAATTGATGTTAATGCTACTAGAAATAGAGGTTTTGTAAATATAATTTTTTTTACTCATTTTCTTCATACCAACTCAGCACAGGAAAAATGTATGGTGGAAAACAGATTCTCACGGAAATGGTGAGAATCTTCATGTGAAAATACTATTATTTTTTTCCACCGATTTAATTAAAATATCTGTGGAAATAGCCACTTAATATTTTCTATTGAAAAAATCATGATTTTTTAGTAGTGTCACAATAATAAAAAATGATGTTACCGTTACTATCGAAAGTTATATGTGTAGTTTTGTATACAAAGCTCCAATATGGAGTGTGCCTTATTAAGAACGATTAAATGAACTATTGCAACATTGTGTAGTGATTGAATTACTTGGGAATATCATCAATGAGAGGGAGTGATGAAATATGTCAAAGGACTCGAGTCCAAATGAATTAGACTCTACAAAACTCTAATGAAAGTTAGAAATATAAAGTATAAAATTATGATTTATATCTTCATAATTACAAGCATGTATCAGTATTAGAGAGATTTAGTCCCATCACATCCACATGTCTATAAGTTATATGTATCTACATCATGCAAGTATACATGTACACACTTTTATTTACCTTCGTGAAGCGTATCCAAGTCAATGAATTGAGAACGTAGGTAAGAACAATCAAGAAATGTGATGAATTGCTTGTTTTATTGAGCATGAGAACTAAAGAGGTAGCGCTTGTAGAAGTGATACGGAGAAATCGCAATGTTGAAAAGAGCTACACAAGTAATCGAAGATATGAAAATCAGGTACCCTCAATTATTCCTCCAAGCGAGAGGAAAATGCGCAAGAGTAACTAACCTAATCTTACTCTATGATTCTATGAATTCACGTCTTATGTTATAATACTCATGCATTATGAAACTCATTCCCTATGTTACGACATTTCCACACAGAACTCATGTCTTATGTTATGCTCCATATTTAAATGAACTCATGATATATTACGTCTATCCAAAGAGAAAGGTAAGTTTTGGAAAATTCCTTTTTTCATGCTTTAAGAGGCCAATAGGGGCTATGCTTGTGTTTTTTACGCATTTCTTTATGTCTATGCATTTTTGATGTCTAGTGAGGTTTATGACGGTGTTTATGGTTAGTTGATAGCCATTTAAATTAGATTCTATTTATATCCATGTTAATATCGCTTTCAAATATTTATAGCATAAAAATAAGGGGATCTTAGTAGCTCAATTGATTAACTACATGAACTTTTACCTTATTAGTAGGGTTCAATTCCTTGTATCTTGTAATTTCCTCCCAGTTTTCTCTTTCCGTGCCTCGTAGATTTTTAAAGAGCACAAAGAAAATGAAATTTACAACTACGATTATAAAGTGGATATATTTTCAGGCATTTGGTGTTGAATTTTCCTTAGGGTGTGCTTGGGAATCATTTTCTGATTATTAGGTGTATAAGTATTAAGATAGTAATCAAACAATCAAGTGTAATATTACATAATGTGAAATTATAAGAAACCTTTTTGTCTGTCATAACATAATTATTCATGTGTCATGTTTGATTTTCTAGTGTAATGACACAATCAATTAACTTTTATTTTAAAATTAGAATTAATTATAAATAAAAAATATGAAATTTATGATTTTGATTTTTTTAATATTTTTATATATATTGACTTAGTATTTTTTCAACAAATAGCTTAATAGCTATGTCATTTGTTGGAAAATGAAAAAAGAAAAGAACTTTGTACCAACTAAATAAAAAATAAAAAATCTAAGTTGTGAGCAGAAAAAGAATATATGCATCATTTTATTAGATGATAAAGGTATATATACACCATTTGTTATACGATGAGGATATATGTGCACCACTATTTTAATTAGGAATTATATTATCAGTCTAAATCATAAAGCCAGTGGTATATGTGCCATTTTTCCAAATAGACTAATAAAGAAAGGGAAAAAGGGATAAAGAACAAATATATATCCCAATTTGGGTAGAGAGATAGAGAGATAGGTAAATATATATATATGTATATATATATATATATATATATATATATATATATATATATATATATAATAGAAGAGAGAGTCATATAATCAATCAATGATACAAAAAAAAAAAAAGAAAGAGGTCAAAGTTTTATGCTCACTGATGAATGATGTCTAATGAAATGTTCTCGATGATGATTTTCACGAAGGAGATTTCCAATCGAAAGAAATCTTTTATTTTGTTCGAAAGTATTGGCTGGAGACAATTGAACTGAGATAAAAATATAAAATGATGCAAAGTAATGCACTTTTATATGGAGAGCCAAAGGAATTCATCTATGATTAGTAAGTAAAAGTACTGTCACAATATAATTTTTTTTTACAAAATCAGTTTAATTTAATATGTAATAATATGTCATTTAGCATTCTTATTATATTACAAATTAATGCTTTCTCATCTAAATATATATATAATTAACTTGTAAATAATTGATTATTTCAAATTTTCTTTCTCTCGTTTGTCTTTTTCCTTTCGATGTGTTTAGTATGAAAAATAATTTCCTCTTTTCGTGTTCGGTTGGTCAAAATAGTTGAAAAAAATTTATTTAAGAAAACAAGCTCCTTTAAAATAAGAAAAATGAATTCTCTAATAAAAGTATAGAAAAAAAGTTATATTATCTCTACCCTATCCTCATAACTATTCACCCTACTCACCACCCCACCCCCAACGCCCGCCCACCCCATCTCACCCCTCACCCAACGTAGCCCACCACACCCCTGCCCCTAAACACCCCTACCCCTCGACCCCTCAACCCATCCCCCAACCACCCTCCCCCCAAATCACTCTTCTATCCCACCTCAGGCTCATCCTCATCCTCATAGTTTTATTTTAGATATATATAAATTATCTTAAGATAGTGCTTTTTGCTTGCATACCGAACACTAGAAAATAGGTAAGAAAATAATGTATTTTCATGAAAAATATTTTCCTTCATACCGAAAGCACCATCCATTTTTGATAAGTTGTATGAGTCCACCACCGTACTCATGACCAGGTCCTTTCACTAGGTAGCACAGAATAAGAATGCACGAACAGTAAAACAGCAGGGAAAGTGACACACGATGTTTACACGGAAACCTCCTTGCTCAAGGAAGAAAAGTCAAGAGCCTACCACGTAGGATTTCACACACTAGATCTGAGCAACAATGATCACAAACTCTTGTAATCCTAAGATATTAAACTCTTGACTCTCCCACTTACAACAACTCTATTACAAGACTTCAAAGTTCTAACACCGTTACTATGAAACCCAACTAACTCTAACTGGACATGAAAGTGATTCTAGCTAAAACCACAACTAATTCTAGTTGACAATTTTTCCTAGAATCACTAGGCGATTACAAAGAAAAAATTTACACAAACTTCATATTTTCTAGCTATTACAACTCAACAAAACACACCTCTAACAATGGCCCTGGGCAGAGTGCACGACACCAATCTTCAGGATAGTCACTGCTTCAGAAGATAGGGAATATGCTTGAGGAGTCTGTATATTTTTCTTTTCTTTTGAAAGCTTATGCCTTTGATTGTCCAAAAACTAGGATAAGTTTTGGACACACCAACCTAAGAAATCAATCATATTAATCTATTACACTTGACCTGTTACAGGACAAGACTGCTGCTACTGTTGCACTGCTGCCACTCACTAACTTTCTATAGAAAAGTACTTTTTACAACTGTAAGAAGTTTGCCTCCCAACTCCAGCCAAAACAAACCATTCATGAGAGTTGAAACGAGGGAACAGGTCCATATGGTTTCGCCATCATCAAAACTAAGCAGTCTAACAATCTTGGTTTTCTTTCGCATCCATGTATGATTCTATATGTATGTCTTTACCTCTGCTCTTCTTCTTCTTAATACCACTAATTCGCCTTTGCCGCTGATTTTGGTTAATAAGCATAGATGATGTTTATGAGTATGAATATTTGGCCTTTTTTTTAACCTACGCACTATAGATATATGATTAGAGGATCCAGTACTGATAATTAATTATTACAGAAAAGAGGTGATCCCATTCCAGTAACAGCGAGTCGACTTCTCACCTTTGATGACATTATCATATTCTGTGTGTGTGGATATATGTCTTCCTAGTCATACGACACAAGAATTGGATTGGTAAAGTTGGATTTTTGGCGATTCTCACGCGATTTATATCTAGTTGGTTGCCAAAATCAATTTGCGACAGGTGTAGCAGAGGTTTTCAAAACCGCTGTAATCCTGCTGCTTTTGAATATAATTTCATTACAAAAATTAACTTCATGACCAAAATATCAAATTGATAAATATTAACATTCTATTAAAATCATTTCAAAATATTAATATCTTCTTCCATGTGCATCACTTGGCTGCAAAAAGAACAAAAAATAATACAGCTATTCAGATATTTTGAAATGCACGAAAAATTCTATAGCAAATGTAAAATATTTTCTCCAACATCCTCAAGCCTATCCCTTCTGGAAACACCAGTGGAAAATTAGAAGAAAAAAAGAAACTTTCTTGCTCTGAATATTGGGAGTCTAACTGAATTAAAAATCAGCATGAATCAAGGTATGCCATTATTTCTTTTAATTGGTTTTTAGTTTGGATTATTGATTTTAAGCCAAAAGATTATTGTGTTAAACTTGTTGCTGTAGCATATATAGTAGAAGCTAAAAGAGCTGTTGAAGATAGAATTAGTAATTTGCCAAGAAATGTTACAAATCTTATCCTTGGACTCTTGCCAGCCCACTACTAAAAAATTATTATTTTCCCACTGAAAAATGTTAAGTCAATCGGTGGGAAAAGAAAAAAAATAATAGTATTTTCACATAGAAAAATCATAGAATTTCCAAGCTTGTTTCTCACCGTGCATTTCCCGATGAACAAGTTCAGTGAAAATGAGTGAAAAAATCATGTTTTATAACACAAATTTTCCATTGATTTGCCGCGCCAAAGAAGCAGCAAGAACTAGTATACTGTCCAAAGATGGAATACATTTGGGCTGTACTTCCATATATATCTGGTGTTAGATAATCACTTTTGCAAAAAAATAGCAGGAAAGTTTCAATCGAGTCTTCAAAGCATTAGACACAATTCTCTTACAGCATCTTGGAGTCATTGATAAGTTTGTTCTTGATGTTTCAGAAGTACATTTGCCTTCATATGAAAATATTGATAGATGGATGCTTTATATATATATATATATATATATATATCACAAGAAATGGTGTCAAAAGAGCTAACCTTTAAGTTTTCAATTGAATGTAGTGCATATAAATTTGCTTCTCATGTATTACGAAATTGTCCTAAATAAAAACTTGGTACATTTTGAAACGTTTCAACTGTGTCTTCAAACCACCAAATATTAAGATACCTGTTTTCTATCACTTTACATATGAGAAAAATAAAATAAATATGTTTTACGTGTAATATACTTTGTAAGAGGTTTGCCAACCTGGTCATGGTTAATTATAGTACATTCTCACGGATTCAATCACTTGACCGCGAAGTTAATATCGTCTGTAGAAAGTGGAAAACACCTAATGCGGATATATATATATATGTATATATATTGTCGTCCATTCTATTTGTGCCTTTTCCCCTCAACTGTCTTATCTTTCTTACTTTGAGGTTGATGAGGCACTAAAATGAGGATATTATGAGGACAGTAGGTATATACCCGTTAGTACGTACAAAACACCCCTGTAATCCCCTAAAATATAATAACAAATCATATAGTAATACTTGTCCTTCCCATTTGTTTCTATACATTTGTTTCTATTTCAGATTTCCAGTCACTTGATGGAAACTAATGAACTAAGCTATAAGTAGCACATGACAACAAATGAAGCAGATTTCTTGACCTTTACTTATTTTGCAAATTAGCAAGCATATGCAGGGGTGAAAAGCTTTAGTGTCTTACCGTTGCGGGAGGGGAGAAGCAAAGATCCATAAAAGCTTTGCAAAGAGAATATTTTAAATCTTAGCTATGTTATGCTCCTGTTCCATGTTATAGTACTAGATTTGTTTTGATTGCTTTAATTTAGAGTCAGCAGGTTTGCGATCGCCTATTAAATCTCTAACGTGCCACAATGGTATAATGAAGAATTGTTAGATTATTAGATTGGATGGTTTAGTATAGTTTGTTATTAGTAGTGTGTTTAAGTTAAACTTGAGAGTATTTGATCGGACAATTAGTGGCATAAGGTAATCTGGTTGCTTATTGCCAATATGAATGGAGTCAAGACAATCGCTGGGATGTATTACTATTTTAAGTAGACTTTTCAGGAATAAGACGACAATAGAATTTACGTACGAACGAGTAGTGGTATTCTAATCGTGTGAGAATCAGAAAAGATCCAACTATGATTTGAGCCAACAATGAGAAGGCGAGATTTGAGCCAACAATGAGAAGGCGAAATCCTAACCAAGAGAGAAGGACAGGAGAAATTACATTATGGTCAATCACGAGAATATTGTGAAGATCACCTAGATAGGTCAATAGGCCTCACATTGCCAAGCCATCACGAGAAGGCCAACTTGGTCAGGCCCCAAGGGCTCACGCCGAGATCAAATCATAAGGGTTCCCTAACTATAAATAAGAGAACCAGAGATAAAAACGAATGAAAAAAATTTGGAGTTGGGGCATGTAATTTTCAACTTTGAAGAGCGTTTGAACCTAGAATGCAAGAACCAAGCCTACTATTGAGGTCTGTTGTTTATGATAATCTGCAGAAATTACAATTCATTTATGATGGCCCTAATCCTTGAACTTCTACATTTTCTTGGAATTCACAATTCTCTCCAAACTCTATCAAAATGGTGAGAGTTAGAATTAAGCTTCAAAAAAGTATCCCACCACTCGTAACTGATTTATTGTATATAAATGTATATGATTAGATATCTATGAGTTTTATTTATGATTGGGTTGAGGACTGGATAGACACAAGGTGATGGGTTAATATTAATGGTGATAATTGAGAACGTGTTGGATTGTATACACATTTTTGGATAGTCGTGCTATGTGTATCCTCGAATGAGATTTTCTATTTTATTTTTGATGAGCTCAAAATGTCAAATTTATGATTAACGCCGGGAGTATTAATGCCCAAATCTAACTAATGCAATAAAATCTTTTGCAAGGAGTATTAACGCACAAAACTGTAAATCGTATGTGCATCTTAATAGGCTAGGTAAGTAGCTGCCCGAGCACTTATGGCAAACATATCCACTTAGCCTAATGTTAAAAAACAATTATTACAAATATATAAATTAGATTTGAAGACTACATGGTAGTAATAACTTATCGATTTGAAACTTAACATGTACTCGGGTAGACACGAAATAGTCAATTACATTTTCAAAACAATATTTTACAGTTACAAGAGCGATGCGAGGTGATGGCTCTATCTGCATTCTTCGTGCTTAGGGTGTGAATCTGCACATTATTGCATCCTTCTTTTCTTTTCTAACCAAAACCATAGATTTGCATCAAAGTGCTTGAAACCGGAAAGTGGAATAAGAAAAAATGAAAGTTTAAAAAAAATAACCTTTCATGTCTAAAACGGCATCGAGTGAATGTTTTTATTCGTATAAACAAGCGATTTGCAATCTTTGGTGTTAAATGAAACTTAGAGTAGTAATAATTTGGTTGAGAGATTCAACGGCAAGCGATAGTATCTGAAATTAACTAGTTTTCTTATTACTAATGAAGTTTTCTGATGTCTTGGATGATTCCTCGGTATCAGTAACAAGGAAATAATTACGAAAAATGTTCGGAAAAATGTACGATGGTATGGTAGTGTACCTCTCATGAAGCATCTCAGCTGTATGTCCTAACAAGTTTCCTTTGCAACCCAAAATATCAAACTGATACAGCAAGAATGAGATAAAAAATATTTGAGCCATTTTTCAAAATGCACTAAACAGTCTAGTTGCTTCATGTACGGTAAGCGAGGAAAGGCACATACTAACCTAGCTGCTCGCTTTTGAAGGTTGATTAGAAGAATTAAAGCATGAAGCGGGCCCCCCCCGTGGTGCCATGGAGATAGTTTTTCAAAAATATAGCGAGGCTCCTCTTAACCATGGATTCTAGAATATTATCCTCTGACCCACGAGCATGAAGGATCCGTCTTGAAAGTATTCACTTCATTCCTAGACAAAAAGTATATCGGAATGATATTTTCTCGATCACCTTTTCCTATCTTGTCAACCTCCCATTTTGATGTCAACTGAATGATAAACATGCACAAATTTAGTTTGACCATTCCTGTGAGCTCATTGATGGCTTCTTGTTCTATTTGAGGATTCCAGGAAGGCGTCAAGCAAGGAAACAACTCTTGGGGCCCTAAGGCTTATTCCTTGACAGGCTTTTATGGATCTGAGAAGCACTTTAGCATCACTACGAGGATCATTAAGAAGATTTATTGATATACGCATTGCTTTACATCAAGCTTCCCATCCATATAGAGAATCTCTCGGCCTAAAGTCCGACGAAGAGAGGCGAGTTGCTCCTTGATCGGAGTTTAGAGGATCAGTATTGGGCTAAATATTATAAGCCTCCTCATTCGGCCCACCACGAGTCGTTGGTTCAGCGACAAATTTCATTTTGACTCAATATAGGATCCGGTAGGCATCTTCTTTCTTTTAGCTGATCTTCGAGCTCAGAGAACTCCTTCGCATTAGCCCTTGTGAAAAGGACCAGACGGATATCGGAGACACCAGTTTTGATCGTAAAAAGGGCACGGATTCTACGGAATTCTTATAAGCAACTCCTTATGGCTGTGGGCTTCAAAGTGTATCAAGTATCCACTTATGCTAGGAAGGCTTACCTTTACATTTTCACTACATTTATGAACTACTTGGTGAAATTATATCTAAAAAGCTCTTCCAATGCTCGGCCATTCTTGTCGATGGAGCTGCTAAGGCCATTTACGCTCTGCAGATACGCAGCAAACTGCGGACTAACACTACACGAGTGTGTTGTACAGCTCTTTGGCGTTATTACGGAGAGGGAGTTCCAGGGCAAAAAAAGTATGCGGCTTCTACATTTGACCTTATTGAGCTTTCCAGGACAAGGCTTTGCTCATTCCCGGCAGTGTGCCCTTCTTCAAGGACAGACAATTAATTTTAAAAGTATTTCTCTAATCTTTTGGCACAGCCTCTATCTCACAGCGGAATCTTGAACAAGTCATATTTGATTCCCAGTACTCTTTACTTTTAGCCCGGGATTTCAGCTTACGCCAAGCGTATAAAGTGGATTTTTCTTCAGCCGCAGGATAAGCTTGATGAAAGACACCAACGGTACCTTTATCTTCACGGAAAGAGAAATCTTTCTTGTTCAAGTTGTGGAAGGAATGTCACACCTCCATTCTTGGAACTTCGGCCTCCCAGGTTAAGAAGCAAATTGGACGGAGCTATGATTAGGTATTTGTTTGGAAACGGCAGAGATAGTAGAGAAGAAATACTATGGTAGGTCGGGTTTTCGGTCTTGCAGATTGGATGTGAGATTATGCATCCTCCTTACTATCGGATAGGGCTCCTCTCGGCCCTCTCGAGTTATATCTCCGGCAATGTTTTCCACGCAAGCTCAAATCCCTCCGTTGATGAGGATACATTGTCTCTTTGGCACTTGGGGGAACTAAATCCCACACAGTTCCTTCTCCATAAATGGAGAATCACGGAATTTGAGAGAAGAATCGGAAAATGCGAAGCGTCGGCATCCAAGTGATGCCGACTCTCCAGAAATATTTTCTTTCATACCTCCGTCTCGGGTTCTACGAGCTGCGGAGACGACACATGTTGAAAGAATTTAGAGTAGACAAAAATTAATTGGAAAATAGTTTATAAAATCAAATATAAGGATGGAAAATGAACATGTAACTTAGGGCTACTCAAATTATAAATATTAATTTATGGACTAAGAAACCTCACAAAAAATGAAAGAGAAAATATTATGCGGCAACAGAAGTGACAAAGTTTAACATTCAACAACTTATTAGAAATAGGCTTGGAATCGACTACTCCATTGTTATAGATACATGTACATTTAATTTGGGATTTGATGTCGGTCACGTAGAAATTACGCGTTAATTTTCTAGTGGCGGAACTACCTACTACTTATTAGCGACCTAACTTTGCTAGATGTTAACTAGTAACTACATTACTGAAATCTCATTTTGCTTAATCAGCTTTAGAATTGCCTCAGAGACTTGAATGAGTTAATGCGGAATGCTAAACTGAATCGATTATTTGGGAAATTGCAACTAAGAGAATATTTAAAGTCCACTTAGCACCCAATTCTTATCATGCACTATAATAAAGCACAACGGTTCTTTCGATTAACCTAGCCTACAACAAACATCGGTACCTCAACACGCCATGAATTTATATTTAGTAGAACAAAATAAAAAATTTAGCAGCCTGCATAAGTAAAGCAAAGAACCACTACATACAATCATCGAGATAAAAGATGGAATCTATTGAAGTAATATGACAAATCTTGTAAATTGGGTTCCAAATTGAAAAACTTGTATACTTACGAAAGGAGGAAGATGTATTTGCTCTCAAATGCACATGTAACAAACTTTACATATGAGCCCAATTTGTTCATCTAGAACAAGATCGTGGCTCCCATTCAGCTGACCACTTAACTTTCCCTCTGTATCGGTGAAACGAGATGTGTTTGTAAATCCAATATGTGATTCTAAGATACACGTATCCATTTCACCAAAAAGATCCTCAATTCTCTTTCCCAATCTTCTTTCTCCGGGAGAGGTTCCTCGTCTTCAAGCCCAGAAAAATTAAAGGAAGTGTTTCTTTGACGGGAACCTCTTTCTTCTCTTGAGAGGAGTAAGTTTATCATGGTCATCAACATTTATGATAGAATCAACTGACAAACTTGACAAATTCGGAATCTTCCGAATCTTCTTGAGTCCTTCTATCCTTTCGGACAGCAATTTGCACGAGTCATCAACCTCGCGGTCCTCTTGGACGAGGATTTGGGCTCCTAGCCATCGCTAGGAAGAATCGGGCCCTTCATGATTTTCCAGTTTTAATTTCTTCTTTTAGAGCTTAGAAAGTGAGGGTGAAGAAGATATGCTCGGCGTTTGTTGTGCTTTTCAACCTCAACGGCAAGTTGGGGTACTAGCCCCACCATTTGGCTCCTCCTTTTTCCTTCTTCATTGTTTTCTTGCTTTCGAGGTAGGGCAACTCATATCATCATTTTTTGATTCCTGATCATCAAAATCACTTGTTATATCATCAAATTGGCTAGAATTTGATGATTAGAAATACTTACAATTCTTGTCTTTGGAATCATCATTATCGTCACTTGAAGCTTGAATTCCGATCATCATTTGAATTCTTGGACCAAGATTCTGAATCAGTTGACCTCACTCCCAGTAGAAAACAACATTAAGATTGATTGGTCCACGAACACGATCCGGTAAGATTCTGTGACCTCCTCCCCGATGAAAACAACATCGGGGTCGGTTGGTCACGAGCACGATCCAGTGGTATAGTGACCTCCTCCCAATGAAAACAACATCGGGGGTCGATTGGTCTGAACGCACGATCCGGCTCAGACCCTATGACCTCCTCCCCAATGAAAACAACTTATCAGGATCACTTCAGAATCATCTGAGTTCACGGGTAGACACGTCCTCCAGTTGTCCCCTTTTTTTCCCTTTGTCAGTTTCTTACATCTTTGTACTTTTCCCATTTTTACTTTCGAGAAGGTGTGTTTTCTCCCACTTTCTTTCAATGGCGGTAACTTTGAATTGTAAATGGACTTACTGCTTGATATAGAATGAGAAGAGAAATGTTGCGGGAGCGGAGGTGGGTGGAGGTGGAAACTGGTGTTTTTGGTTTCTCCAAGGAAGAGAAAAGAGAGGAAAATAGGGTTTGTAATAAAGAGATAGATTTAACTTTGGATTTCTTACCCAAATATCATAATTACAAAAATTACAACTTCTTTAATAAAATCACAAAAAATACAAACTATTTAATGCATCCTAATAGTTCACTTAAATAAATGTTAAAAATAAATATTACAAATATATAAGTTAGATTTGAAGTATTCAGGTAAACATTAACTCTTCGATTTGAAACTTATGATATACTAATAAATAAGAAACACAAAATAGTCAAAGAACATGTTCAAAATAAATTAAAACCAAGAAATTTGTTCCTAGTAATATTAAGTTAGATGTGAAAAAATCTAAAGAGTATTAACTCTTCATTTTGAGTTAATTACTTTATTTAAAAAAATATTAATTAATTAATGATGTTAAAGAAAAAAAGCGCACAAAATACTCAAATACATTTGTGCATCTAATGAGCCATATCTGTTGCTGATTGACTCCTTGAAAAATTTAAGGAGTATTAACTCATAAGTGTAATATATTTAATTTATAATAACCATTTTTTAATATTTACCTAAGTGAATATATTTGGCATAACTATCCTTGAAAGACCAGGCAAATAGATAATTAGCATATCCACTTAGATAAATGTTAAGACTTATTAATTTAGTTTTAAAAAAACTAAAAAAAATAAAAAAAATAAAAAAAATAAAAAATTTGAAATTTATGATATGCTCGAGATAGGAACAAATAAAATAGTCAAATACATGTTCACACATAGAATTAAGATGCCCGCATTGTGTGAATCTTAATAAAGAAGCATATATATATGTTATAAATGTTCGTTTTACTTAACCTGCATAATCGGTACATTCCAAATACTGAACTTTTAAAAAGAAAAAATTAAAAATCGATTTAAAATAAAATTTAGTATGCGTCCCTAAATTATAACATGCTATATGTTTGTATTAAAATTCACACCTGTGTTATTAATTTCTCAATAATGAGTCCCAAAAGTGAGGGAAGAACTCCACTTTTGAAAATTGATGTTAATGCTACTAGAAATAGAGGTTTTGTAAATACTATAATTTTTTACTCATTTTTCATCAAACCCAGCTCCTTTGGAAAAATGCATGGTGGAAAAGCAGATTCTCAGGAAATAGTGGGAATCTTCATGTGAAAATACTATTATTTTCCACCGATTTAATTAAAATATCTTGTGAAAATAGCCACTTAATATTTTACAGTGAAAAATCATGATTTTTAGTAGTGTCTAATAATAAAAAATGATATTCTGAATTCTTATCAAAGTTATATGTGTAGTTTTGTATACAAAGCTCCATTATAGGTGTGCCTTATTAAGAATGGATTAAATGAACTAATGTGCGACATTGTGTAGTAATTGAATTACTTGAGAATATCATCAATGAGAGGGAGTGATGAAATATGTCAAAGGACTTAAATCCAAATGAATTGGACTCACCACAAAACTCTAATGAAAGTTAGAAATATAAAGTATAAAAGAAGTTTATTATATATCTTCATAATTAGAGGCATGTATCGGTATTAGAGAGATTTAGTACCATACAATCCATGTCTATATAAGTTATATGTATCTACATCATGCAAGTATACATGTACACACTTTTATTTACCTTCGTGAAGCGTATCCAAGTCAATGAATTGAAACGTGGGTAAGAACGTCAAGAAATGTGATGAATTGCTTGTTTTATTGAGCATGAGAACCAAGAGGAGGTAGCGCTTGTAGAAGTGATGCAGAAATCACAATGTTGAAAACGCTACACAAGTAGTCGAAGAAGATATGAAAATCGGTACCCTCGATTATTCCTCAGCGGGAAAATGCTTAAGGTAACTACCACCAATCTTATTCTATGATTCTATGAATTCCGTCTTATGTTATAATACTCATGCATTATGAAGCTCATTCCCTATATTCTGCATTTCCTATGAACTCATGTCTTATGTTATACTCTCCATATTTAAATGAACTCATGATACATTACGTCTATCCAAGAGAAAGAGTAAATTTTGGGAAATTCCTTTTCATGCTTTAAAAGAGGCCAATAGGGGCTATGCTTATGTTTTTTTACGCATTTCTTTATGTATGCATTTTGATGTCTAGTGAGGTTTATGACGGTGTTTATGGTTAGTTGATAGCCATTTAAGTTAGATTCTATTTATATCCATGTTAATATCGCTTTCAAATATTTATAGCATAAAAAATAAGGGATCTTAGTAGCTCGATTGATCCTTCGTGAAGCTTTTACCTTATTAGTAAAGGTTCAATTCCTTATCTTGTAATTTCCTGCCCATTTTCTCTTTAGTACCTAGATTTTTTAAAGAGCATAGAGAAAATGGGAAATTTGGCACCTGGATTATAAAGTGTGGATGTATTTTGGGCATTTGGTGTTGAATTTCCTTAGAATTGTGCTTAGAATCATTTTCACAGTTATTAGGTGTATAAGTATTAAGATAGTAATCAAACAGTAAGTGTATTACATAATGCAGAAATTATAAGAAACCTTTTGTCTGTTCATAACATAATTATTCATGTGTCATGTTTTGATTTCTAGTGTAATGACACAATCAATTAACTTTTATTTTAAAATAAAAATTAATTATAAATAAAAAAAAGGTTAGTTGACTAAGTGTGTTTATATATATTGAGTTAGTATTTTTTTCAACAAATAGCTTAATATGTCATTTGTTGGAAAATGAAAAGAAAGAACTTGTACAAACTAAATAAAATAAAATCTAAGTTGTGAACGAAAAAAAGTATATATGCATCATTTATTGGAAAGATAAAAGGTATATATACATCATTTATACGACGAGGATATATGTGCACCAACTATTTAATTAGGGGTATATTATCCGGTCTAAATCGCAAAGTCAAGTGGTATATGTGCCATTTTCCCAAATAGACTAATAAAGAGAGGAAAAGAGGGATAAAGAAGACAAATATATCCCAGATTTGGGTAGAGAGATAGAGATAGGTAAATATATATATATATATATATATATATATATATATAGAGAGAGAGAGAGAGAGAGTCATATAATCAATCAATGATAGAGAAAAAAGAAGAAAGAGGTCAAAGTTTTATGCTCAGCGTCAAATGATGTCTAACAAAATTATTCTTGATGATTTTCACGAAGGAGATTCCCAATCGAAAAGAAATCTTTTTATTTTTGTTCAGAGAGTGGTGAAGTTTCAGTTAATTTGAGATAAAAATATAAAATGATGCAAAGTAATGCACTTTTATATGGAGAGCCAAGATTCATCTATGATTTTCTCATCTATGATTAGTAAGTAAAAATCTTTGTCACAATATAATTTTTTACAAAATCAGTTTAATTTAATATGTCATTTAGCATTCTATTATATTACGAATTAATGCTTTCTCATCCAAATATATACATAATTAACTTGTAAATAATTGATTATTTCAAATTTCTTTCTCTATTTGTCTTTTTCCTTTTCGATGTATTCGGTATAGAAAAATAATTTCCTCTTTTCTCGTGTTCGGTTGGTCAAAATAGTTGAAAAATATTTTGTTTAGAAAAACAAGCTCCTTTAAAATAAGAAAAATGAATTCCCTAATAAAAGTATGAAAACAAGTTGCATTATCTCTACCTATGGAAGTGCAGCTTCTTCACTACTCACCACCCCTACCCCCAGCCCTTCCACCATCTCACCCCTCACCCAACGTAACCATTGCCGCCCTGCCCCTAAGCACCCTACCCCCTCCGGAGCCCTCAATGTCCCCCCCAAATCACTCTATCCCACCCCATCCCCATCATATAGTTTTATTTTAGATATATGCAAATATTTAAGATAGTGCTTTTGCTTTATACGAGATCTTTAGAAAATAGGTAAGAAAATAATTTTTTCATGAAAAAATATTTTCCTTCATCTGAAAGCACCATCCATTTTTGATAAGTTGTATGGAGTCCACCACCGTACTCATGACCGAGTCCTTTCACTAGGTAGCACAAAATAAGAATGCACGAACGAGTAAAACAAAAGTAAAGTACACACGATGTTTTACGTGGAAACCTCCTTGCTCGGGGAAGAAAAATCACGACCTACCCGTAGGATTTCACACAACTCCACACTAGATCGAGCAACAATGATCACAAACTCTTGTAATCCTAAGATATTAAACTCTTAATCTCCCACTTACAACAACTCAATTACAAGACTTCAAAGTTCCTAACACCCAGATGCTATGCAACTGACTAACTCTAAGCTGGACATGAAAGTGATTCCTAGCTAAAACCTCAGCTAACTCCTAGCTGGACATGTGAAAGTGATTCTAGCTAAAACCTCAACTAATTCTAGTTGACAATTTTTCTAGAATCATTAAGCGATTACAAAGAAAAAATTTACACAAACTTCATATTTTCTAGCTTTAAACTCGACAAAACACGGCTCTAACAATAGCCCTAAGACAAGAGTGCCTTTGACACCAACCTTCAAGGATAGTCTTTTGCTTGGAGGATAGGAACTAATGGCAGGAGTGTGTGTATTTTTCTGCTTTTCTTTTGAAAACATGCCTTTTGATTGTCCAAAAACTGGGTAAAACAAAGAGTAAATCCTATTAGTCTAGTACATTTGACCTGTTGGGACAAGGTAGCACTCTTTGTTGCACTTCCCTCACCAACTTTCTATAGAAAAGTACTTTTCTCGTTGTAAAAAGTTTGCCTCTAACTTTCGGCCAAAACAAACCATTCCTTGAGGATTGAAGCGAGGAGCAGGTCCTATATGGTTTAGCCATCATCAAAATACAGTCTACCAATCTTGGTTTTCTTTCACATCCATGTATGATTCTATATGTATGTCTTTACCTCTGCTCTTCTTCTTCTTAATACCACTAATTCGCCTTTGCCATGATTTTGGTTAATAAGCATAGATGATGTTTACATGAGTATGAATTTTGGCCTTTTTTAACCTCTCCACTATAGATGTATGATTAGAGGATCGGTAGTGATAATCAATGATTGCAAAAATTGATCCCATTCCAGTAACATCGAGTCGACTTCTCACCTTTGATGACATTATCATATTCCTGTATTGTTATTGGATATTTGTCTTCCTAGTCTTCGACACAAGAAATTGGATTAGTAAGGTTGGATTTTGGCGATTCTCACCTTGATTTGTATCTAGTTGGTTTATAAAATCAATTTCAAATTGATTAATGCGAGAGGTTTTCAAAGCGGCCTTAATCCTGCTTCCTTTTGAATATAATTTCATTACGAAAAATGTTCGGAAAATGCTTCAGTGGTATGGTAGTGTACCTCTCATGAAGCATCTCGGTGTATGTCCTAACAAGTTTTCTTCGCAACCCAAAAATATCTCAAGGCGATACAACAAGAATGAGATAAAAAATATTTGAGCTATTTTTCAAAATACACTAAACAAGTCTAGTTGCTTCATGTACCGGTAAAACGAAGAAAGCACATACTAACCTAACTGCTCACTTTTTGAAGGTTGATTAGAAGAATTAAAGCATGAAGCGGGCCCCCACGTGGTGCATGAGATAGTTTTTCAAAAATATAGCGAGGCTCTCATGCTTAACCATGGATTCTAGAATATTATCCTCTGACAGAACGCAAGAGGATCAGATGCGAAGCTATTCACTTCATTCCTAGACAAGTATATGGAATGATATTTTTCTCGTCTCTTGTTCTATCTTGTCAACCTCCCATTTGATGTCCTTTGGACAATAAACATGCACAAATTTAGTACGACCATTCCTGTAGGCTCGGCCCATTGGCTTGTTGTTCTGCGAGATTCAGTATCAAGCAAAACAACTCTTAGGCCCCCTAAGGCTTCATTCCTTAGTGAGGCTTTTATGGATGCAAGAAGCACTTTTGCATCACTACGAGGATCATTAAGAGAATTTATTGATATCTATGTTGCTTTACATCGAGCTTCCATCCGTATAGAGAATCTCTCGGCTAAAGTCGACCAAGGCGGGTTGCTCCTTGATCGGGTTTAGAGGATCAAGTAACGGCTAAATATTATAACCCTCTCATTCGGCCCACCACAGTCGATTAGTTCAATGACAAATTTCATTTTGACTCCAATATCAGGATCCGGTAGACGTCTTGCTCTTTTAGGCCCCGTCTTGAACTCAGAACTCCTTCACATTCGCCACTAATGAAGGATGAACGGTCTCGGAAGACACGCAGTTTTGATCGTAAAGAACCTGGATTCTCTTAGATTTCTTGTAAGCATATGCAAAGTTGTGGGCTTCAAGTGTATCAAGTCATCCCTTATGCCGGAAGCTTACCTTAGCATTTTCACTACATTTTATGAACTAGCGGTGAAATTATATCCCTAAAGCTCTTCAGTGCTCGGCCATTCTTGTCAATGGAGCGCTAAAGCCCGTTCTGCCTGAATCTGCAGCAAACTCTGGACTAACTACAAGAGTGTGTTGTACAACTCTTTGACGTTATTACGGAAGGGAGTTGGAACAAAAGTATGCGCTTCTCTGTTTCAACCTGTCGAGCTTTCCAGGACAAGGCTTTGCTCATTAGGCGATTATTGCCCTTCTTCAAGGACAAAGACCGGGTAATTTAAAGTATTTCTCTAATCTTTTGGCACAACCCTCCCCATCTTCTCATGAGAATCTGAACAAGTCATAGTGATTCCCAAAACCTCTTACTTTTAGCCCCCCGGGATTTCGGCTTCACCAAGCATTATAAGTCTGGATTTTTCTTCCCGGCCACGGGATAAGCAGTGAAAGACACCAACGGTACCTTTATCTTCACGGAAAGAGAAATCTTTGCTTTGTTCAAGTTGTGGAAGGGAATGTCCACCTCCCATTTAGACTCGGCCTCCAGGTTAAGGAAGCAAATTGGAATGAATTTATAAATTCTGGTGGCTTTGTTTTGGAAACTGACTTGAGAAATGACTGAAGAAATACTATGGTGAGTCGGGTTTTTCGGTGCGGGTGGATGTGAGATTGCATCCTCCTTACTATCGGGATAGGGGCTCTCTCGGCCTCTCAAGAGTTATATCTTGACAATATGTTTTCCACATAAACTCAAATCCTCCGTTGATGAGGATACATTGTCTCTTTAGCGCCCAGAGACTAAATCACACAGTTCCTTCTGCATAAATAGGAGAATCTGGACTGCGAGAAGAATCAGAGAAAATCGAAGCCGTCGACATCAGTGATCACGGAGCTCTCCAAAATATTTTCTTTCATACCTCCGCTCCGGGTTCTACGAGCTGCGGAACGACACATGTTCAAAATTTAGAAGTGAACCAAAAATTAATTGGAGAGAATAGTTTATAAAATCAAATATAAGGATGGAAAATGAACATGTAACCCGGGGCTATCCGGTATAAATATTAATTTGGACTAAGAAACCTCTAAAAAAAATGAAAGAGAAAATATTATCTCTTAGTAGCAAGCGGCAAAAGTTTAACATTCAACAACTTATTAGAAATAGGCTTCAGATCAACTACTCCATTGTTATAGATACATGTACATTTAATTTGGGATTTGATGTCAATTAGTAGAAATTACTACGCGTTAATTTTCTAGTGGCGAACTACCTACTAACAATGGCAGCCCTAACTTTGCTAGATGTTAACTAGTAACTACATTCTTTGAAATCTCATTTTGTAATCGGCTTTAGAATTGCCCAGACTTGAATGAGTTAATGCGGAATGCTAAACGAATCGAATTATTTGGGAAATTGCGAGACTAAGAGAATATTTAAAGTCCACTTAGCACCCAATTCTTATCATGCACTATGTCAAGCACACTTCAGTTCTCAATTAACCTAGCCTTTAACAAACATCAGGTACCTCGGCTTTGCCATGAATTTATATTTAGTAGAACAAAAATAAAAAATTTAGCATGCATAAGTAGAGCAAGAACTACTACATACAATCATCAAGATAAAAGATGGAATCTATTGAAGTAGTAACAACAAATCTTGTAAATTGGGTTCCAAATTGAAAAAACTTGTATACTTACAAAAGGAGGAAAGATGTATTTGCTCTCCAAATGCATGAACAAACTTTATATGAGCCCAATTTGTTCATCTAGAACAAGATCGTGGCTCCCCATCGTGACCAACCAAC
Source organism: Datura stramonium (assembly GCA_018107945.1). Classification (NCBI taxonomy): domain Eukaryota; kingdom Viridiplantae; phylum Streptophyta; class Magnoliopsida; order Solanales; family Solanaceae; genus Datura; species Datura stramonium. The sequence goes on from JACEIK010010293.1 coordinate 42,084, forward strand.
TTTCCCTGCATGTCGGTGCAAGCAGTGTGTTTGTAAATCAATATGTGATTCTAAGATACCGCATGTCCATTACTTAAAAGATCTCGATTCTCTTTTCCCAATCTTCTTTCTATAAGGGGAGAGGTTCCTCGTCTTCAATAGGAAAATTAAAGGAAGTGTTTCTTTGACAGAACCTCTTTCTTCTCTTCAGGAGGAGTAAGTTTATCTGGTCATCAACATTTATGATAGAATCAACAACAGAAACTTGACAAATTCGGAATCTTCAGAATCTTCTTAGGTCCTTCTATCTTTGGACAGTGATTTGCCGAGTCATCAACCTCATGGTCCTCTTCGGACGAGGGATTTAGACTCCTCGCCATCACTTAGGAAGAATCGGGCCTTGCAATTTCCATGGTTTAATTTCTTCTTTTTGACTTAGAAGTGAGGTGGCTAGAAGAAGATATGCTCGGCGTTTGTTGTGCTTTTCAACCTCAACAGCAAGTTGAGGTACTAGCCCCCCACCATTTGACTCCTCCTTTCCTTCTTCATTGTTTTCTTGCTCGGTAAGGCAACTCATATATATTTTTGATTCGATCATCAAAATCACTTGTTATATGTCAAATTTGGCTAGAATTTGATGATTCCTCCACAGTAATTCTTGTCTTTGGATGTCATTATCCTCGTCACTTGAAGCTTCAAATTGAGCTAAATGTTGAATTCTTGGACCAAGATTCTGAATCGGATTGACTCCTCCCCGATAGAAAACAACGGCCAAGATTCGATTGGTCTGACACGATCCGATGAATTCTGACCTCCTCCCCAATGAAAACAACATCGGGAATTGATTGGTCTTGAACACGATCCGATGAATACGACGGCCTCCTCCCAATGCAGAAAACAACATCGGGGTCGGTTGGTCTGAGCTTTGATCCAATGAACCTAGCAGCCTCCTCCCAATGAAAACAGCAGCCAAGGATCACTGAATCATCACAAGTTCTACAGATGAACCGTCCTCCCATTGTCCCCACTTTTTTCCTTTGTCAGTTTCTTACATCTTGATTTTCCCATTTTACTCGATGAAGGTGTGTTTTCCCCTTTTCTTTTGACAAGCGAGTAGCTTTGAATTGTAAATGGACTTACTGATTCTTCTGATTTTCCCATTTTTACTCGATGAAGGTGTGTTTTTCTCCCACTTTTTTTCTTTTCAGCAAGCGATAGCTTTGAATTGTAAATGGACTTACACTGATATAGAATGAGAAAGAGAAATGTTACTGAGACAGAGGGTGGGTGGGTGGCTGGTGTTTTTGGTTTCTCCAAGGAAGAGAAAAGAGAGGAAAAATAGGGTTTGTAATAAAAGAGATAGATTTAACTTTGGATTTCTTACCCAAATATCATAATTACAAAAATTACAACTTCTTTAATAAAATCACAAAAATACAAACTATTTAATGCAT
>JACEIK010010295.1:0-43497 GCA_018107945.1 Datura stramonium
ATGGCATCTCCTGTCTCCTGCCGATTGTTCCTGTTCTTTGACATCTATCACGTGGTGTCCCAAACGAGTCTTGGTGAGGACCCGTTAAGTTCATTTCCCAAATTTTAAAACTTTCAATCAACCCTTGACCACGACTCGCATGACGACTCATGGTGTTGACCACGAGTCGTGGTCACACCCGTGGTCACTCAACTTCCCAATTTTTTAACCAAGTGTCGACCCTTCCCCACGAGTCACTCCACGACTCGTGCCTACCCCACAGGTCATAGGATGACTCGTTCTGTGATTTGGTGCAGAAAATTCTATTTTCTCTATTTCAACTCCCAGGTCTGATCTTAAGGTTTTGAGGGCATTACACAAACTTAGTTACAATGAAGAGAAATAACCCCTTTTATATAGAATCCTAGAAGGAGCTGGTCAAAAGACTCAATTAAAAGAAATATATTCCCTAGGGACATAGAAGGCTGCCCACACTTAGACCAATGTGGTCAACATAAATTAAAATAAAATATTAAATGGCATAGAAAGCCGCCACACAAAAAGTCATAGGAAGTTAACATAGAATTAAATAAAAATTAAATATAATTCTAGAAACTAATTTAAATAATGCTGCAATATTTTCTCTATTTGGGGACTGATTTGGGAACCCATTCCATCTCTCTTAGACTTTAATTTGGACCTCCAAATAATTGTAAGACTTGGAGAAAATATATTCATTGGGCTTGAGGTGTTCTTCCATCACAAGACAGTTTTTAATAGCTAATTGCAGCCCATTTGAGTTTGTATTGAAATACCTTATTTGATGGAACTTCCAAATCTTTATTCGTGTCTTTTACTGACATTGAGCTGTCATGGATGCTATCATTCTCCTTTTCTTAAAGAATATTCGTCCTCGAATCTTGATATTGTCTCTATTTGGACCTTCGTTAGATTTGAGCCTCTTTGGTTGCTATATTTCTTAACCACTTAAAGAAGATTTGTCCTCAAAGCTTGATCATACCTACAACCAACATGATAATAAAAATAAGTAGGAGGTAAACAAAGGAAATAGAGCAAGCATTTGGTAAAAATAACACTAGGTAGTGACCATGCAACCACTTAAGCCATTCAGTTCTTTTATTCACAAGCACCCTTTTTAAATATTCAAGTACTACATCATTTAACAAAATAATGTAATTACCCACACAAGCAGTTAAAACCCAGTTCATAAGCTCTTTAACCAATAGAGGGTCATTAGCTAGACCAAAAGAATATGAAATAGCAAACAAACATACAATATTTACTCTTGCTAAATAACTTAACCTCACCATTGAATATACCATAGTCAAGATATGTATCAAAATCAATTCTTTTGAGAAATGTCTTGGATTGAACCTGTAAAAAAGGATCTTCAGAACTAGATAAAGATACTAAGAAGTTCTCAACCTGTGAGCACTTCTCCTTCTCTACACTTGAGCTGCTATATTCTTCATTTAGCTCAATATTCTCAACATCTATGGCTTCAAATGTTTCATGTGTCTCATTTCCTTCATTGACAACTTCTCAAGTGATATTCTCAAATCATAAGGGATTAGAGAACACTTTAAAGTCTTCTCTAATTTCTTCCCAAAATGAGTTATTGTACTCTTTAAAATCTTGGCCAATGTTCGTTTCTTCTTCAAATGAGGTACTATCATCCTCTTCACATGGTTCTTTCTCAAATTTCTGCATGGATTGAGAAGTGATGCTAAAAAAGAAAGATTTAGAAAATTAGAATGTGAACAAGATTTATTCTCTCTCAAATTCCTTTGGATTTGTTCACTCAAGTTATCCTGCACCTTTCTTTTATCACATTATGATAGATTGCTCACATGAGAAGAATAATTAAAAAAGGAAGGATCCCTCCCAGTTTGAGTTATATCTTCACTTAAAACTTTGGCCTCATGATTTTGTGGTATAAGTTTAGTTTCATTTGAAATACATAGATTATCAATAAGGTCATACCACATGAGACAATCAAGGTCAAGCATGTCTTCAACTTGCAATTGTTTTCATAAATCATTGGTTGTAACACTTTTCAAATCTTATTTAAAATTGAATTTCCTTACTTCAGGAAATTGTTGGTCCAACTCTTCATTGATTTCTTCTTCATTGTCCTACACATTTGGAGCACAAACACTAGAAAAGAATGAGTTAATTTGTTAGAGCTTGAACAAGAATCTTTCAAACTTGTGCACTCTATTCTTTTAATCTCTTCTTTTTTCCTCATCACTCAAATGTACTAGTTCACTCTCTATTTTACCTTTGAAACTCACATCACTCAATTTTGTCCACTCATTCTTACTTTTTGACAACTCACTCTCTTCACTCATCACTTCCTCTCCTTTTTCCTCTCTTGAGTTATCAAGTTTCTCACCCTTACTTCTCTTTCTTTTGTCTCTCATCTTTACTTTTATTTGATGCAGAGAAGTTTGTCAATATAATAACTCCATGTACTTGTGAAGAATCCCCTTTTATCCCTTGGAGGACTTCTAAGGTCAACTCTAATTTTAGATTTCTCAAACCTGTTGTTGATTCCCCTCTTGCATTCTTTTTCCTTTTCAAATACCTCCATTGATATTCTCACCCTTAATTGATCTTCTTGAATCTCCATAGGAGTCAAAGAAACAAGGGGAGTCTTTTTTCTCTCATCTTTCACCAAGGAATAACTATTATTTCTTGGATCATATGAAGCTTTACTATAGAAATACCATGGCCCTCCCAATAAGACATGACATGTGAATAAGGAAACCATATCACACCAAGCCTCATATTTGTATCTCCCAAAATTAAATCACATCAACACTCTCTTGTTCACCTTCACTCCTTTGAAGGTATAGGGTGAAGCATACTTAACACAAGATAAACCCACCTTTTAAACAAAGTAAGAACTTACTAAGTTATGACAAATATTTCTATCAATTTTAGTAGCACATATATTAGACAATACTTCCATTCTAGTTTGAAAAATCTTATTAACTCTATTAAGCTCATGGCCTCTTCTAGGAATCCTCTCCAAACTAGATCTTACTGGAGTACATTTAAAAGGATTCACATTCCCAACTCTAACATAAGCACATTCATCACTATAACTAATCTCATTATAATCAGAAGTTTCATCACTACAATATTCATCACAAATGTTATTGGTTTTACTCAAATCACAAATCTGATGTGATTCATCATAGGTTTGGCTAGTATTTGAGTCATCATAGCCATCACACTCATCACAAGAATTAGAGTACATGTCCCTTCCATCATTCTTTGCACTTGATTCCCAATCATCCCCACTGTAATCATCCATTCTTTCGCTCCTTTGCTTTCAAAATCTGTAGAAGACATGCTTTAAAATAAGAGATTGTTAGTCTCACATGCACTCCCTCACATGTATCAAGTAATGGATGTCAACACTCATATATATCACACAATTAGGCTTTTACCCTTAAATAATCTCACCACTCTTTCCTTTTACACTCTAAAGATGCTCCTTAAAGTTCTTCTATGAACCAACAACTCAAACACTTCAAAGCAAGCTCCAATGTTTGATTCAAGAATGGAGTTTATATCAAACAAAGAAAAATGACAGTAAAACTATAACGTACTGGAAACAAAGAAGTACACAAGAAGCTTCAAATGAAATGAGATTTTCAATAATTCAAAGTCACCAAATCACAAGATAAAATATAGAGCAAACCATGAACAAGTGAAGAACACTAGAAGTTACTGTTCACATCACTATTCACTTGAGGAAATAATTTTTTAATTATTTTTTTAAGTTACTGTTCACGTAACAGTAACTTTTTTTTAGATATTTTTTTCTTGTAGTTTTCTATGATTAAAATCAGTAGACCAAGTGAGTATAAAAATACTCAATCATCCAAAGCTTTGATACCACCTGATAACGACATGAATAATGAAAGGCTCTAAAAATGAGAAGATTAGAAAGGGGAAGGAATTGATTCTTGAAAAGAGAAGAAACAAGAAATACTGAATCAACTAAGAAGAAGTAGAAGAAGAAAAAGGGGAGAGAGAACTCAAAAAAGGAATCTTACCATTAAAGAAATCCAAGCTATGGTTCAAAGTAGAACAAAAAAGGCATAACCCAAAGAGAACCTAAAAAGGTATCTCTACAAGCCACAAGGCTGCTATTAATATATTAAATCAAACTTAGTTACAATGAAGAGAAAGAACCCCCTTTATATAGAAACCTAGAAGAGGCTGGTCAAACGACTAAATTAAAGAAATATATTCCCTAGGGACATAGAAGGCTGCCCACACTTATACTAATGTAGTCAACATAGATTAAAAAAAATATTAAATGGCATAGAAAGCTGGCACACACAAAGTTCTAGGAAGTCAACGTAGAATAGAACAACTCTTAAATATAATTCTAGAAATTAATTAAAAAATATTGTAGTATTTTCTCCATTTGGGGACTGATTTGGGCCCCATTCCATCTCCTCGTGGACTTTAATTTGGCCTACAAATAAATGTAAGACTTGAATAAAATATCTTCATTGGGCTTGAGATCTTCTTCCATCACAAGACACTTTTTAATAGCTAATTATAACCCATTTGAGTTTGTCTTGAAATACCTTATGTGATGGAACTTTCAAGTCTTTATTCATGTCTTTTACTAACATTGAGCTGCCATGGATGCTATCAATCACACACTGTACACACATGCAAGAAGTTCTTATTTCTTTCCTTCCAGTCAAGACCTGTAGGGGACTCTAGAAATTTATGTACTATACCGGCGTGGTACCCGCTGCCACTTATCTGCTCGTTTGGATACTCACCTTGAGCACAAGTCACTCATATCAATTTTCTCGATCGTATACTCACCTCAGGCACGAGCCATTCATATCAATTTTCTCTCTCGAATACTCACCTCGGGCACGAGCCACTCAGATCTGCTCACTTTGATACTCACCTCGGGCATGAGCCAGTCATCTCAGGATAAGAACTTGTTATCCAACCTTCATCAACATATTCAATAGGCTTGTTAAAGTAGTCAACTCATTTGACAACTCCGAAGGATATATCATCCACCATTTGTCAGCATAACTTACCATGCATTTCATTCAGTCATCTCATACGACAACTCAAAAAGATATATCAATCAACAATCATCAACATAATTTAGCATGCTATCAATTTAGTTAACACATATGACAATTCATAAACATACATTGTTTATCACAATTTCACTTAATTTTCACCAAAATAATCAACATTTATTCATCTCAAAGTTCATTCAAAGAAATTAACTAAATCATTGTTACCTCTATCACTATTAATGTCCGGAAACCATTTATCCATACTCGACAATTTTAACACGTACAAATCATCACTTTAAGCCTGACCCCTCCTATCCTCCTAGTTATATATAATTTGTTAACTCCCACATCTTCAATCACTACAACTAAGCATGCAAGATAACCTTCACAATTTGTCGGTTCAACCTTCCTCACCCTCTTATATAAGGGTCAATCACATAATCAAATTCTTTCTATAGTGAACATCACGGTATTCCTATCAGTCCCTATTTTAAGACAACGTATTTGGACCCATCATCGTCCCTTAACATATTCAACGCACAATAATTATTCAACTACACCTCAGATTTAACTACATAACTATGGTAACCATGAGTTTTCACGACTACCCGTCTCTTTTCTTACCTTATTTTTCAAAAGTTAATTCATACTATTGACTTTACATTTTCAATCATAACAAATAAATTGCCCATTAAGTTCATATAACTAAAACTAGGTCTGATCACCTCACTCCCTCCCCTCTTTATTCATATTATTACAAATTCACTCAAGGACATGCCATCGAGACTATACAATCACACTACACACTCAAGAATGAATCACCAACCATATGCCATCAAAATATATCATCAAGAGTAATCAAGAATGTTCTATCTAGAACACACGTTAGCATTCCCTATGAAGAACATAACATCCAATTTATGATTTAAAGATTATATTTTCAATAGTGCACCTCCGTTGTTAAATACCATCTACATATCATTCTTCTACACAAGCTCTCCCGATTTTATAGTTACATTACTACAAAGCCTACATCATGTTATCATATTTTATGATCCCTCTACCCTCGTCAATTATACATCAATAGTAGATATGTATGTGATTTGCAAATAAAAATCTAATACAAAGGTAAGCCATAGCCTATCTAGGTCCCCTGCTGCTGCCAAGAAATGATGGGGTTGCATTCTTTCCTTGAGCCTTGGTGTTCTTGCAAAGAATCATTGGGAGGATGATAGAATTTATCCTTTCTTGAGTCATCTTCTCCCCTTTTTGTTGGAAACACCCATAATTTTACCCTGGAATATTTTTAGCAGCTAACCTTATTAGAATACGAATTGGATCTTAAAATATACTAAAACATAGAGTTCTAGTCCTTATCGTCCACTACTGCAATGACCTTTCCACTGCAGCAGTCCCGCTACAGCGAAGGATCGTCTGCCGCTTGGCTCACCAAATTTTAATTCAGCCCTTTAATTCATTATAAAATTTAATTTTCTTATTCCCAAAAAATAAAACCAAATTCATAAAAATTTAAATTCTTGCGCCAATGTCGTCAAGTTGCTATAACAATATGATGGAGCGTTACAAGTATCTTAACGTTCAGATATCATAAGATGGATATGGACTCATTAAAACAAAATAGCAAATGGGATAAACTTGCAGTTGATACAAAATTTTAATTATGAGAATAAGGTTCAAGGTTGAAGATCTTAAAAATAATTCCAATAGATATGGCGCATCTAGTTAAATTAACCGAACATGACATATAAAGACAATTACGGGATATGTACGATCCACATAGGATGGAAAACAACTTCCCCATACTATCAAAATTCTAAACGTACAAACTAATATAAATTGTTGTGTTTTATCCTATCACATTTAGAAGTTTAGCTATGATCATCATAAATCTTGATGTCATCCCACAAATAATAAGTTAAATTAATTAAGAAAAGTACATTAGTACCCGTGATCACGAGGTCTAGATGTTTATGTCATGCAGTGGCAAATTAAAACCAACACATAGATAGTGATTTGATCCAATGTAGACAAACCAACTCAAGAGCAACACATGTTCATACATTTCATTCTTCAACCTAATACGCACGGTTATCCAAACATTAGTGGGACATACCAAACATAGTTTTGGAGATTAGGATTCCAAAGGTAGAGAACATTCTAAAACCATCCCAAACTTTGAGCATGTCAAGATTATATAATACTAAATATGTTTCACTCTTATGAGCATGACTCTCTTACTAAATGATTGAATTATAACTCTATTTATCTGGACCCTGCAAACATACTAAAACAGATCATGAACAGAAAGGGAGTACATCAATAGGACATACTTTAACAAAAACAGATAGTTAGATTGAGGGCTTTATTCTATTAATTATCAAAGGCAGAATTGAAACATACACCGATAAAAAAGATGTACCTAGATGCTTTCCACAGAATGCTTAAGGCATTCAAGCTCTCCAACTACTTACAAATCTAATGTGAGAATTGAAAAAGCTACAAAAAACTACCATACAATTATTTAATGCATCGTTTAAGAGACTATCAGTTAAGAAGTAGCAGGCTTAATATATGAAGATCAGAAATTCAGCAAGTTGATTCAAATAAACAAACCAATAGCCTCAGCTCAATACGCCTACCCCATAACAACCTCGTGGGTTTGGGAAAGTGATAAATTAAGATGGAAAGGATAATATAGTAACCTATTCAGCCTTGGCTTACAACCGGTAGAACATAGAAGAATAAAGAGAGCAAAGAGGTGTTCAAGATAGAGAATAGAGAGAAGAGATTCTTAGAAAGTATAAAAAGATGCTTAAAGTGTATAAATATAGAAGAGAGAATAGTTTTGTGATATGTAAGATGCTTAAAGTGTATCAATATAGAGGAGAGAAAATAGCATTATGATTAGAGAGCAAGAATTAAAAATGAGAGCTGTTGAGATGATTGAGATGCTTCGATGAAAGCATTAGAGATACTGGAAATGATGAAAGTGTGTACATAAAGAGAGAGAATAATATACTAATTAGATAGAAAGACTTTGCGTATTAAAAGTTTTTTATGATCAGAAAAAGAGAATCAGTATTTGTCACGATCCGAGCTAGGACCCCAGACCAAGACATGGGATCTAGAACTACGAATGGTTCCAAGTCGACCCATGGAACGAACATAACAATTAAAGAACATATATTAAAGAAGAATCTGATACATAAACATGAATAAGCGGAACTATGAATAACATAGCAATCATAAATAGAGTCAACACTCGACAAAGCTGAAAATTCTACATAATGTCAGATAATCCTCTACTACTGTCTGATGAGCTGATGAGATAATATCCCCAACTAGCTTGATAAAGTCTGAAACTGAATATAATAGAACTCAACACTAAATTGAAGGTCCTCAGAAGATGAGGACTCACCAACAACAGAAAACTGAGCTAAGCTGCGGGAGCTGGACTAACGGTAGAATTGAGTCTGATCATCTGGACCTGTATCATGAAATGTTACAATATAGATTATGCGATCAATACTTGAAATATACTGAGTATGCAGGATAAGTAAAATATGTTGAGTAACTGTAATTGAAAAATCATACATATAAACATAAATCATAAGATCATGAGAGTAAGGAATGCATGCTGAAATTTGAATCTGAATCATGTATAGTCATAAGCTGAATATCATGTCTGAATAGAATGACCAAAAGCTAAAATAGAAATCATATGACTTGTCATAGCTGAAATCATAAGTAAAAACTCATAAACTGATCATTGGGTCAAACCTGCTGTAAAACATAATATCATAAGTCATAAACATGAATAACTGAAATCATGAGGAATAATGGGAGACTCGTCATAAGGACACTATCATGATAGAGCTTACATGATGCCCCAACTATCACACTTAAGTGGGCAGAGCCGTCCAAAATCTTGTCAGGTCTAAGGATGCTACCATGATATCAATATCAAGCTGAACGCCCCTTGGGGCAGGGGAAAACTCTCTTGAGAGCTCCCAAATATAAATATACCTATGTTGGAATGTAGTTCTGAGACCGGGGAACCTTGGAACCCCAAGCCTACTCGGTGCTAGACACTACTCCCAAAAATATGCACAGTGCTTTCATTTTTTTCAATGAAGCTGATATTGTGATCACATGCATAGTATGAAATCTGAACATGGGGTGTCTTGACTCCAAAACATATCATAAACTGATCCTGTTAGCCTTGGATAAATCATGAAAACATACTTAATATGTGTGGGCTTACCCAAATCTTAAAATCATGCATACTTGAAATAGACTTCATAAGTCAAAATCATGAATTCATTCATGGGTAGTTTATAAACATCCAATCATGTTAGATATATCATCACCTGAAATCATGAATCATAAACTTGACTTTTTCATGAAACTTGCATAATAGGGCATAATTTTCTAAAACTTAAAATCATGAATTTATAATCAATTTGGATATAAAATCTACCTATGAATCTTAAAACATGTTCTGAAATATAAACGGAATTGACCCATAAACAAATCATAGAGAATTTCATGAAATTGGGCTAAAACCCCATAAGATCATAAATTTGAATTAAGACTTAAATTCATGAACTTGAGGAGAAATTTGGACATGAGAGTGAAAGGAAACTCTCATTTATAGCCCTACATACCCGGGTAAATTGAATCTCAATTTGACTTTGGAAGACCAATAGATTTGGGGAAAAATTGATAGGACTCAAGCTTGACCTTCAAAAGGAATTTCTAAACTTTGCATGCATGGGAGTTGAATGAATTAGAATAGGTTAAACTTCCTTAATACACTTCTTTCAAATCTTAAAACGATGTAGTTTAGAGTCTAGGAGCTTAGGAACTATAAAAATTCCCTTATTGATTCGCCTAAAAAATTGACACTGCTAGTCACCACGAGGGACATGACGAGTCATTAGGTCCTTTGACGACTCGTTGTCTCCCCTCGTCACCACCACTAGAAATTTTCAATATTTCTTCCAACCTTGTCCAGCCAACGGTCGACCTGACGAGTCGTGAAGTGACACCATGACTCGTCCCTCCACTCGTTAAGTCCCTGTAATACCCCGAAACTTTTCTACACCCAATTAAGACCTTGTAAGAAAAAAAACCAAGGGAAACCAGAAAAATTTTATTGCAAAACAACCCAGACAATGGATCGTGGTCAGCTCCAATTGGCTGTTGTCTGAGTCATTGTCAGCTCAGCAAATTCTCTTCGGGGGAAACAATGAGGCATAGGACGACCTATTGGAGGAAACAACGAGCCGTCCTGTCATCCGTTGGATCCCAGTTCAGAGATCTATTAGATTTTTCCCAAAGGCAATGAGTGGAACAAACAGCTCGTGGTTCCTACCAATGAGCTATTTCTACCACTCGTAACCAAGTCCCAAGCCCCAACAGTGTTGACAATGAGTCGATGAAATGACCCATTGGTCCTACCAGCGAGTCATTGTGTTGCCCATTGTCTTAGGGCACAGATTTCCCCACCAGTGAAAATGAGAGGTACCAATGACTCGTTAGTTGTCCCAATGAGTTGTGGTATCCTCCCATGGTCCCTTTCTAGTAAGCTTGATTTTTTGTACCCAGGGCCAATGGTTGGTTCTAACGGGCCTGGCTTTGACCAATGACCCATTCTGAGGCTCATTGGGTGATGTCGGGTAGATTTCTAGATCTTATTTATTTGTGTAACTTCCCAGCCTCTTTACCTTAAAACCCCATCGTTTTGGGCTTGTTTAGGAGGGATTTAAAGGGTTAGAATGACCTTTTCCCCTTCATTTCACTCTTTCCCTCAAAGTCTAAGTGTAGAACAGTCAGGAAGTTCAGAGCAGAAGCTAAGGAAGATGATTGTCTTCTCAGAATTTTCTTAGGGATCTTCTCCAAAAATTCTTAGCCAGGTATGTGGGAATTCAACAAGGGAATAGTTCCTCCCTTGTGTTCCCAAAATCTTTTTTATCTTCTTTATCAATTCTAGCCCTGAAACTTTCGAATGTGAAGAAAATATACGTCAGACTTTGTTTAATTCATGTGGAATATTATTTATATTAATTGTAGATATTTTCCACCAGTTTGTGACTATATTGATGCTTGTCCCTGTATATTGAGTTCTAGCCCTAGCCCTTGAATGTAGAAAAACTAGAGTCTTGCATAATTGGTTAATTATTGAAATTGTTTGATTGCATCAGTGTTGGGGATTCCTATATTGTTAGTATATATTGAAATCTCAGTCAGATGTATGTTAGTTCAGTTTCAGTTAGAATGTTAGAATACTCAGTGTTATTCAGAAATGTCAGCTGATTAATTTGACTATAGTTAATCGTTGAGGTGTCCGTGATACCTCCAAGTTATTAGTATTAGACTCAGTATTAGATTTTAGTAGTTCTTTTGGCGGTCTTGACACTTTCAAATAATAAGTTCTGACCATCCTTGGGACCCCAGATTTAGATTACAGTTTGTTCTTTACACGGTTACGATGCTTCCAGATAAGCAGTTTTGACCAGTCTTATAATCCAGTTATAGAATCTAATCCGATAAGGCTTTTAGGGTATTCTCAGACAATATCCCTAACTCAGTTGAAGACTTGGGCCCCAGGTTCGAGCTATCAGCTTAGTAGTTAGTCTAGGACTATCCAGTGGAAGTAGGACTTAGCACCGAGCAGACCGGGGGTTCCAGCGCACCCAAGTTCCTAGAACTATTTTGCCACCATAGATTATGTTTATTTGCGTCATGGCATAGACTCATGATCACTCAGTTCATGCCTTTATACCCTAGCAAGGTATATTGGGTCCTACTGATGGGGTGTATACATTAGACTCCACGTCTAGCTCACGTGGTTATATGTCGGTTATAGACTCTCCCACTAGTCAGCTCAGTTCAGTTTTAGATTAGTTAGTTCAGATCAGTTCAGTACCGTATCTCAGATTAGTATCTCACATTTAGGGCATGTCCTTGACCAACAGACAGGATCATTTAGAGCATCTCAGTTTATTACATTTATTCAATTTCAACATTTTCAGTTGGTCATTGCATGTCTTTTCAGTTCAGTATTTTATTCCTTATGTATGGTTTCTCTCACTTGCTTAGTACATTCAAAGTACTGATGCATACCTTTTATGTTATATCATTTTATGATACATCTGCAGGATCTCAGTCTCAGGTTCATTAGCAGATCATTTTCAGAAGATTCCAGCTGCATTATTGGTGAGTCCTCATGTTTCGAGAACGAGACTTATTTCTTTCAGTTATCTTTCTTTTATTTAGATTTAGAGTTAGCTGGGGACCTGTCCCAGAAACTTTTCAATTGTAGTTGGCTTTCAGACACAAACATAATTTCAGACCTTCAGCTTTGTTTCAATTGTTTTTAAACTTTATGATCCAACTTTGCTTCCCTAAATGGTTTATAATATTATTTTAATGCTTCTGCTATATTTATTTTACTCATAATACTAGTATTATGATAGACCATGGGTTGACTTGGAGTTACTTATGACTCCAAGTACCGTGTCTTTTCTAAGGTGTAGACTCGGGGCATGAAAAACTTGGTATCAGAGCACTAGGTTTAGAGTATCCTCGGATGTCTGAAAGCCGCATCGAGTAGAGTCCTTTTCATGAAGGTGAAGCGCGCCACACTCATGACGGGGAGGCTATGAGATCTTATAATAAAACTCTCTTTTGTTCATACTCTTTATCATGCGTTGAAATTCAAGTACAGAATCATTCTCCTAACTCATGCTTTGTTTCGTTTTAGTGAATCATGCCTCCGTGATGTGGTAATGGAAGAAGGGTCGGTAACACCCACCGACCTGCCCCACCAGCTCTAGAAGCCCTTCAGGACGACTCAGTGTCCTCCACAGAGTTTAGGGTGACTATCCAGCTGCTCGCACAGACAGTTACCAATCAGGTGAACCAACAGGTGGTTCCGATCAACAACAATGGGTTTGCAGCAACTGCTTGAGTTTGGGACTTCACTCAGATGAACCCTCCAGTTTTCCTCGGATCTAAGGTGGGAGAGGACATACAGGAGTTCGTGGATGAGATTAGGAAGATTACCGAAATTATGGGTGTCAGCTCCTTAGAGAGTGTCGACTTGGCTGCCTACTAGCTAAAAGGGGTTTCCCAGATCTGGTATAAACAATGGAAGGAGGGGAGACCAGCGGGAGTAGGACCGAGGAATAGGAGGAGTTCACTACAACCTTCTTAGACAAATTCTCTCAGGAGCTCAGGGAAGCTAAGGTGGCAGAATTCATGAACCTGAAGTAGGGCAACAAGACAGTAGAAGAATATGCACCGGAGTTCACACAGTTATCTAAGTATGCTCCAAAGATGGTAGCCGAGTTAAGGGATCACATGCTGAAGTTTGTGAATGGTGTTTCAAATTTGGTCCTTAAGGAGTGTAGGACTGCAATGCTCATTTAGGATATTGATCTCTCTAGCCTCATAGATCATGCCCAGCAAATTGAGGCAAAAACATTAAAGGACTTGGAGCGAGAGAACAAATGGGCAGAACCTGCCAGTCAGATTTATGGACATCAGAGATCTGGTGGTAGTAGCCGCCCACAGCAGCAACAACAGTAGAGGGCTCCAGAACCCACTTCAACCAGTGCCCCTGCTTTTTGATCCCACAAGGATCGGAGAGGTGGAGCATCTGGCTCACAATCCCAGAGTCATATTGCCAGCAACTGCTACAGCTACCCATATTTCCTTATGTATGGAAAGAACCATCCAGGAGATTTCTTCAGGGCAGAGAGGGTTGTTTTGGGTGTGGACAGCTTGTCCATCGGCTCAAAAAATGCCCGTTGACAGGAAGGGGGAGATCACAATCCACCGCTTCAGCAGCTCTAGTAGGCCGACCAGCTCAGCAGGTTAACACTTCAGGTATGGATGGCGGCCAGTGCTAAAACCTTTTTTATGCTTTTTCCTCTCATCAGGATCAAGAGAGCTCACCTAATGTGGTTACGGTATGTTACGCCTTTTTCATCTAGACGTGTATGCCCTACTAGATCCAGGAGCCACCTTTTCATTTGTGAATCCCTATGTAGTAGTCTAGTTCGATACCAGTCCAGAGGTCCTCTCAAAACCATTCTTAGTCTCCACCCTAGTTGGTGAGTCAGTTAGAGTCAGTCGGGTGTATAGAAACTACCTAGTGTCAATCTTCAATAAGGTCATTCCAACTGATCTGGTAGAGTTAGACATGGTTGAATTTGACCTCATTATTGGCATGGATTGGTTACACTTTGGTTATGCCTCAGTCGACTACAGAACTATGGTCGTCAGGTTACAGTTCTCGAATGAGCCAGCTTTAGAGTGGACGGGAAGTATTTCAACGCTTAAGGGTCGATTTATTTCCTACCTTAAGGCCAGAAAGATTATTTACAAAGGGTGTATTTATCATCTAGTTCAGGCCAAAGATTCCAGCTCTGAGACCCCAACTATCCAGTCAGTCCCTATTGTCAGCGAGTTCCCTGATGTATTTCCCAAAGATCTTCCTGGAGTCCCTCCTGAGCGGGAAATAGACTTCGGTATAGACCTTCTTCCATATACTTAGTCCATCTCTATCCCTCCTTACAGAATGGCTCCAGCTAGGCTTAAGGAGTTGAAGTAACAACTGAAAGACATTTTTGATAAGGGTTTTATCAGACCCAGCATCTCTCCTTGGGGCATTCCAGTGCTATTCGTGCGAAAGAAGGACGGTACCCTTATAATGTGCATCGATTACCATCAATTGAATAAGGTTACAGTCAATAACAGGTATCTCCTACCCAGGATTGACGACTTGTTCGATCAGCTTCAAAGAGCCAGTTCTCCAAGATAGATCGCAGGTCAGGGTATTATCAGTTGAGAGTCAAAGAATGTGACATACCAAAAACAGCTTTCAAAACTCGGTATGGTCACTATGAATTCATGGTTATCTCCTTCTAACTAACTAATTCCCCCACATCTTTCATAGACCTGATGGTCAGAGTCTTCAAGCAGTATCTAGATATGTTCATCATTATAATTATCGATGACATTCTGGTATACTCCAGGAATGAGGAAGAACATGCTAATCACCTGAGGATAGTGCTTCAGGTGCTTAGAGACTGCCAATTGTTTGCAAAATTTAGCAAATGTGAATTTTGGTTAAATTTCGTGTCTTTCCTTGGTCACGTGGTCTCGAGTGAGGGTATTCAGGTAGATCCTCAAAAGATAGACGTGGTGAAACACTGGCCCATACCTACCTCCCCAACCGAAATCAGAAGTTTCTTGGGTCTAGCCAGTTATTATTGATGTTTTGTGGAAGTTTTTTCCTCCATTGCATCTGCTCTGACTAAGTTGACTAAGAAAAAGGTGAAATTTCAGTGGTCAGATTTGTGTGAGAAGAGATTCTAAGAGTTAAAAACTCAACTCAAATACCGCTCCAGTGTGGACCTTGTCGGAAGGATTAGATGGATTTGTAGTGTATTGCAATGCTTCCACAGTTGGACTCGGTTGTGTTTTGATGCAGCGGGGCAAGGTGATAGCCTATGCCTCCAGATAACTCAAGGTTCATGAAAAGAATTATCCGACTCATTATCTGGAGTTGGCGGCGGTGGTTTTTGCATTGAAAATATGGAGACACTACCCAGACGGGGCTCACGTGGATGTTTTCACTAATCATAAGAGCCTTCAGTATGTGTTCAGTCAAAAAGATCTAAATCTTCATCAGAGAAGATGATTGGAATTACTGAAGGACTATGACATGAGCATACTATATCACCCGGGCAAAGCCAGTGTGGTGGCTGATTCCCTAAGCAGGATGTCTATGGGGAGTGTAGCTCATGTTGAAGAGGGAAAAAAGGAACTGGCAAAGGATATCCACAAATTAGCTCGGTTGGGAGTACAGTTGGTTGATACAGCTGAGGGCGGAGTAGTGGTGCAGAGTAGATCAAATTCCTCATTGGTAGTTGAGGTTTCAAGGTAGGATGAAGATCCAATACTGCTTAAACTGAAGGAGGAGGTTCTTAGAAAAGAAGTGGAGGCTTTCTCCCAAGGGGGTGATGGTGTACTCCGTTACGAGGGTAGATTGTACGTACCAGATGTGGGTGTTTTGAGACAAAAAATACTGGTTGAAGCTCATAGTTTGAGTTATTCCATCCACCAAGGTGCTACTAAGATTACTGTGATTTACGGGATATTTATTGGTGGAACGACATGAAGAGATACATCACAAAATTTGTAGCTAAGTGCCTGGACTGCCAAAAAGTCAAAGTAGAACACTAGAGACTGGGAGGTATGACTCAGGATATCAGCATATCCACATGGAAGTGGGAAGAGGTAAATATGGATTTTATTATGGGTCTACCTCGGACTCGTCGGCAGCATGGATCAATCCGGGTGATAGTAGACCGGATGACTAAGTCAACACACTTATTCCCAGTTAAAACTACAGATTCAGCTGAGGACTATGCTAGGCTTTATATCCGGGAGTTGGTCAGACTTCATAGGGTACCCTTGTCCATTTTCTCAGATAGAGGTACCCAGTTCACCTCTCACTTCTGGAAGTTCTTTTAGAAGGGACTTGGTACCAAGTCAAGCTCAACACAACTTTTCACTGCAGACAGATAGACAAGCTGAGCGGACTATTTAAACCCTAGAAGATATGTTGAGGGCGTGCGTGATCAATTTCAAGGGCAGTAGGGATGACCACTCTCCTCTCATCGAGTTTGCGTACAATAATAGCTACCACTCCAGTATCCAGATGGCCCCGTTCGAGACATTATATGGTAGGAGGTGTAGATCTCCTATAGGGTGGTTTGAGGTTGGTGAAGCTACTCTAATGGGGCCACATTTAGTCCATGAAGCTATGCAGAAAGTACAACTCATCCGAGAAAGACCGAAGACATCTCAGAGCCATTAGAAATCTTATGTTGATGTGAGGAAAAGAGAATTAGAGTTTGTAGTGGATGACTGGATTTATCTAAAAATTTCACCCATAAAAGGGGTGATGAGATTTGGGAAGAAAGGAAAACTCAGTCCGAGATATGTGGGACCGTACAGAATTCTGAAGCGAATTCACAGTGTGGCATATGAGTTAGAACTACCTCTAAAGTTAGCATCAGTGCACCCAGTCTTCCATGTGTCACTATTGAAGAAGTGCATTGGTGATCCATCCTCGGTTGTGCCACTAGACACCGCGGGAATAAAAGATAGTCTCTCTTACGAAGAGGTCCCAGTTCAGATCCTTGAACATCAGGTTCTTAAGCAAAGAAACAAGGAAGCCACTTCGGCGAAAGTCTTGTGGAGGAACCAACTAGTTGAGGGAGCCATACGGGAAGCAAAAGTAGACATGATGGCCAGATACCCTCAGTTATTCCCATCTAGTTCAATTCGAATATTAGGTACTAAATCCTTACTCAGTACCCTATTCAGTTCCGTACTCATCAGCTCTATTTAGATTTCCTATGTGCATTCTAGTTGCATCAGCTCTGTTAGTTCGGTTAAGTCAGCTCGGAGTCATCCACTCCTCTAGAAACCAACTCATAGTCTCAGTCTAGGAATTTCAGCTCTTCTCCTAGTTGTCCAGAAGTTTTAGTCTTCATTTGAGGACGAATGATCCCAAGGTGGAGTATTGTAACACCCTCAAACTTTCCTAGACTCGACTCAGACCTTGCAAGAAAAAAAACCAAGGGAAACCAGAAAATTATATTGCAGAACGATCCAGACAATGGATCGTGGTCAGCTCCAACAGGCTGTTGTCTGAGTTGTTGTCAGCTTAGCAGATTCTCTTGGGGGGAAACAATGGGGCATAGGACGGCCCGTTGGAGGAAATAACAAGTCGTCCTGTCGTCCGTTGGATCCCAATTCAGAGATCTACTGGATTTTTCCCAGAGGCAATGAGTGGAACTAACGAATTGTGTTTCCTACCAACGAGCCATTGCTACCACCTATAACCAAGTCCCAAGACCCAATAGTGTTGACAATGAGTCGATGCAATGATTCGTTGGTCCTACCTATGAGTTTTTGTGTTGCCCATTGTCTTAGGGCCTAGATTTCCCCACCAGTGACAACGAAAGGTACCAACAACTCGTTAGTTGCCCTAAAGAGTCGTGGTATCCTTTCATGGTCCCTGTCCATTAAGCTTGATTTTTTGGACCCAGGGCCAATAGTTGGTTCTAACGGGCTGTGGCTTTGACCAACGACCCATTTTGAGGCTTGTTGGGTCCTGTCAGACAGATTTCCAGATCTTATTAATTTTTGTAACTTCCTAGCCTCTTTACCTTAAATCTCTGTTGTTTTGGGCTCGTTTAGGAGGGAGTTAAAGTGGTAGAACGACCTTTTCCCCTTCATTTCACTCTTTCCCTCAAAGTATAAGCGTAGAATAGTCAGGATGTTCGGAGCAAAATCTAGGGAAGACGATTGTCTTCTCAGAATTTTCTCAGGAATCTTCTCCAGAAATTCTTAGCCAGGTATGTGGGAATTCAACAAGGGAATAGTTCCTTCCTTGTGTTCCTAAAATCCTCTCTGTCTTATTTATCATTTCTAGCCCTGAAACTTTTGAATGTGAAGAAATTATACATCAGACTTTGTTTAATTCATGTGAAATATTGTTTATGTTAATTGTAGATATTTTCCCACCAGTTTGTGACTATATTGATTCTTGTCCCTATATAGTGAGTTCTAGCCCTAGCCCTTGAATGTAAAAAAACTAAATTCTTGCATAATTGGTTAGTTATCAAAATCGCTTGATTCCATCAGTGTTGGGTTCGAATCGAGTTCATCAAGAGGTTAGGTTTTGGAAGAAATTCAAAGTTCATAAAAATAGGGGATTTTCATATATGATAATCCAAGATTACCAACAATCCATAACTAGGAAGAATAAGATAGAATTTTATAGCAAATTTAGGAATTTTAGATCGAAAAATATACCACCACGAATAACTCACGATTTTTTGCGGTAAGGAATAGTAATGAAAGAAAAACAAACCACATTAGAGATGGGTTTGTCAGTCATAAAACTTCAGAATACCAAATTTCAGTGAAAGATAAAGATCATTGATTTGTGGTTGTCAAATTAAATATGGACATGTAGGATTTTTTTGACAAAAACAAGGTCATTTTCGAACCACATAAGATTTTTCGTCATCCCAAAACACTCTCTCAGTCGTCGAAATTCATTGAAGCTGACACAAAATTGGGGTTTTCAAATTTCTAATGGAGAAACAGAGAGAGGGGCGCACAGGATTTTTGAACGAAAGAGGAAGAAAGTAGTGGAAGAGGATGACGGCTAATGGTTTGTCCACCTGAGACAGCTGAAAAAGGCCATGGAGTTAAGGGTCTGCTAGGGCTCTGTCGAGAAGAGAAAAGAGGAGGGAGAAAAGAAGATAAGAGAAGGGAGAGGAGCGTGCCACTAATTTTTTATGGTTGGCCGGAGGTGGCGGGGGTAGTGGAGGGGTGGTTTGTGGTGAAAGGGTGACACGACGCAATATGATGGATCGTGGGGACACCTACTTGACTCTAGTCCAATATGAGAACCTCTTACCATACATTATTTTTTCTAAACATAGTGTAATCAAGGGACATATTCGTAAACCAAATCGTTAATAAAAGTTTCAAACCCATCTTATGATTACAATTTTAAAATATTACTTCTAGAGGACCTAGTCTAGACATGTACAAGAGCTTCTAATCAGAGTAATGACCAAAAATAAAAGACACAGCTTCAGTTGAGGGAAAGAGATGCAAAAGATGATGCTGAGTACCATCACTTCAATCATGAAACTTCAACAACTTGTAACAAACCTACACCCCAAAAAAAGGTGTAGCAAGAGTAGTGTCAGTACACAACACGTACTGGTAAACATCATCAGCCGACTAAGATTAGTTCTCGCAACACAGTATAAAATCAACAACATCACCAATTAATTCCATTCAATAACTTATGCCACTTAGTCATGTTCTACCATACTACCTTGTTGGGTTCATAGAAGTCTAGAATTATCTTTACCATTTTAAAGAAAGTCTCTAGCTATAAGTCCTAGTCGTTCTTTTAAACTTCATATAATTACGAAAATCGCCAACACAAGTACAAAGTACCTAAAACCATCATAAATACACATGCTCATTATCAATTATCCAACCATTTAACTATCATGATATACCACATTCTCAATGCCCCTTCTTTTATTTAACAAAAATGTCACCACCAACCATGACCGACCCAGAACAAGGCACGAAACATATAGTCACCGCCACCTCCAGGGATCAAGTAAACAATGACAATCAGGTAATTTAATTCATATTCGGACAATCTATGATGATTAATACTAGACATGTAAGTCACCGAACATACATAAGAATCATCAAAATAACTGGCAAGTATAAATGCAATCATATCAAATCAGGGAATTTTATACATACTAAATCACACCTATAGCCTCTGTATCTCATCAATCTCACTCTATATTAAATTTGGACACACATTTATCGCTCATTTGTACACATATCCGTACAGACATCTGTATACACATGCTAGTGGGTCTTATGTTTTCCCATCCAGTTATGACCTACATGGAACCTTAGTGTCCATGTACCGTACTGATTTTGCACCCGCTCCTATTCAACTACTCATCTATAGGCTCTAATCGGATATGATCCACTCATTAATTATACAACTGCTCATCTATCAGCTCACATCGGACTTGAGCCACTAGTCTATTATGTAACCACTCGTCCATAAGCTCACATTAGACATGAGCCATTCATCAATCATGTAACCGCTCATTCATAAGCTCACATCTCAGAATATTTTCTGTTCAGCCACCACACAAAATAATACAACCAAATACACATTGATTATCATAAGTGCACACAAAAATCATAAGATATGTATATATAAATATCAAACAGGTTTCAACAATTTTAACAATTATTTTCACACAAGAATAGTCATACAAGACACAATAATTCAACACCATTACTCAACAGATGTTCCAACACTAGAGGTACCAATTTCAGTTAAGAGTAAAACCCAATCCCAAATACATATTTATCCAAATTATAATCATATTTGGAAAATAATATGCACGCACTACTCATGCATACTTTTCTATGTTATTCTAAGTGACACCTAACTGAACACTATGCACGATGATTTGTTCATGCTTCCTCCTGTTAATTTTACAAGTATATATATTTTACTAATAAAAGTCTAAACTCAAAGTAAGTCATAACCTACCTGGATGCCAAGCTGTTTCCATGACATTGGCGGAACTTCATTTCCTGCCCTCAATGCAGAGTTCACGATGGAGATTCAGTGAGAAAAATGCTGGAATCACGTTCTTAGAGGACTACACCTCTCCGTTCTTGGGTAGAATACCTGAATTTTCTCCTAGGGGCGTTTTAGGAGGAAACCATTATTAGGATAAGAGTTGAACCTTTAAATATGAATAATTATGGAGTTCTAGTTCATGTCTCTCGCTGCAGCAATCACTAGATCGATGTAGTGAGCTTGCTATAATGATAAACTATCCAATACGACAGGGCTTGCCTAATCGGGCCCACTCCATTTTAACTTTATTTTACTTAGTATCCACTTAACTTATACTAGTTACTCATAAGATAAAATTCATATGAACATAATTTAATTCTTACGCTTGTATTATCGAAGATTTAGTAATGATCGGATGGTTCATTTTATCAGATACCAATTAAACACCCATTCTTCCCCGAATGGCCCTGGGTGACGTGGAAGAAAGAGTTCTTGCCGCATCAAGGCCTACATTTAAATGAGGTTGTACCTGAACTTTTTCTCCATCTTATCTTACTTACTTGATGATACTGCCAGGTCGAACAATTTTTTTGCTCGATCTTTTCTTTTGAAGCCCCCGGTATGCTAAGCGTGCAGAATTCAAGTCTTATGCATGAATTCAAATTTCCTTCCAAAGTATCCCATCTTGGGGAGGAATTTCATTCACACAAATTTTATTTTGATGATTTATTACTAGAATTTTTGGAAATGATTTTTAACTTGATTATTCTCGGACTTTTTGTAATATTCCATTTTTATTAGGTTCTATCTATTTCACTATCCCATTTTATGAAATTCATTATGCTAGCATCACCACTTATCGGAATCTCATTGATGAACAACTCGAGATAGTTTTACTATATCCAAAAGGGAAGGATTTAAGTGCCAGAGCATGCTGGTGAAACTATATCACAGGATAAAGGATGATTCACTACAGCAACGAGATTCTCACTGTAGCGGCCTCGCTATAAGTGACAACCGCTGCAGCGGATATCGCCTGGCAGACTTAAAATGGAAGACGAGAGGTTTTCATTCCATATCCTACCAACTCAACTTCCTTTATACTTGAATTTCCTCTCTACAACTTCCTTCTACATTTCAATTTCTCAAGTAATCTTCCATCCTTATAACATTATTATGTTGTTTAGTCTTACTATATCGTCTTTTTCATGCCTATTATGCTTAAATTGATAAGCATTTGGGGTTGGGAGGAAGGGATATATTTTCACTTAGGAGGGGGTAATTCTGTAATAGGTTAGTTCGATTTACGTTCTTAAGTTCCTTGCTTTAATTCTGCATAAGATCTAGTGATTTCATAGGGGTTTACACTTAAAAATATGGTAGGGTGGTTTGATAGGGTTTTTTGATGTTTTCAATCCCTTAAGGCTTGAATTTTGGGTGTTAAATTGATGTACAATGAGTTGTTGATGTTATGCATGCCGATCCCTTACCCAATCTATTCGAAAACTTGATAAAATTTCGGCCAAAGGCCTTATAACCATTATTGGGGGTTAGGGATATTGGGAAGATGACTTCCGCTACTACGAGACTCTTCTCGCTGTAGCGTGCTCGTCGTAGTGAGCCTTTCCGCCGTAGTGACCTCGTTGTAGCAAAAGGTCCTTATGCAGAATGAGGCTTTGATCTGCATTGAGTTTCTATAGTTTACGCTTAGCATTTTGTGTCGCATTTTTGAATATATCATCTAACATATCTATTTTGTAGGGCTTATTGGAAACATGGCCCAAGATGGTGACACGTACAACTATATCAAGTTCGTCAATGATCAGTTCAAGCAAAGATATATGGAGCAAAAAGTCAAGGGTGTGATCCATGAGAGGGGTTTTATCATGGATGACATGAAGGAATGAGTGTTGGAGTTGTTTACCCTACTGTAGGAGATGGGGTGGGGCCCACTAGTGGAGAAGTCCTGCTTGTGCAACGAGTTGTGGGTGAGGGAGTTCTATGCTATGCTCCCCACTGTCAACTGGGCTGCACCACACCTGTGTATCTACGTCCAAGGGGAGACCTTCAATATTGGTGCGACCATGATTAATGAGGTGCTGGGTTACGTAACTCCCTAGAGTCTGAGCTTAGGGCCAAGGATGCAGATGGTAACGGACTGTGGTAAGAAAAGAGAGGTAGGATCACCTGGGTCCACAACTAGACGGGGATCAAGAGTACCAACTTCACTATGGAGGCCTGAAGGAGGCTGAACCTGGTGGCCAGAAGGATCTTCCCTTCTAGAAATGTTAGTGATGTGACCTACCACTGGGCCAGCTAATCAAATACGAAAACAAGATGAGAAGCTATGGGCCCATACAGGAAATATTTATGCGGCTCATATTTCATTCAAGAATACCCAACATAGACAAAGAAAGATTGTGGTGGCTTATACCTTAGACCGGCTGCCGATCAATATGGGAGAACAAGTAGTGGAGGAGTGGAGATACTTCTAAGCAAAGAGTGGGGCAAGTCTACCATTCCCATCTCTCGTTATCGCTCTGTGTTAGTGATGTCTCCCAAGAGCATGCAAGAATACGTGGTCATCAAGTTATATAGGATAGTGAAGTCCTGATATCAATCCCTCATAAACTTGTCAGATTAATTGCTCTAGGTTAATATTTTATTTCACTATTCCAATAAACAAAGGAAAAATGAGGAAATGGTTTTTGAAATTATTCTACTAACTTCAAATGTAAATAAAACTAATGAACAAAAATCATTTTTACAAGTGTTTGTAATTCAAATGAAGAGAGAATCTAGAGTTTTGGAACTTCCGCTTTCAGGTTGAGTTTTTAGGACTCGATTATGCTATACTAACTCTTCTCAAGATTTCTAGTTGCAAGTTATGATCTCATTTATTTCTATTCTCTCGAATATCTAAAAACTATCTCATGAATCCTAACGCCTATACTCTATGGTCGTAGGAGAACATGAAACAATGATTGTAGCTACTAGTACTCAACTGAACAGGGTCGAAGAGTATATACCTATCCTCGACAACAAAACCTCACCTTGAACTCATTGTTAATAAAGATTATTGAAACCTATTCTATACTTATGTTTAACCCTCTTGGTTCTCTCTCCCGAGTTCAACCTATAGCTAGTAGATAATGTTCGTAAGGGGATCGGTCAAATGAATAAGAAATGAAAATAAGTATAAACAATCTTGAATACAAAATTAAAGTCTAGCATAAAAGAGTATTCAAACGTCAACCATTAACGATGGACAAAACCCTAGAACAAGAGTTTAGCGTGGAAAACTAAAGAAAACATCATTCAAATTATCAAAAACATAAAGTAAAGAAGAAAATGAACTTATGTCTCTTCCCCCAAGAACTGCATACAAATGATCTCAGAATAATAGAAGACTCCTAACAAAAATTCCCTAGATGATATATTTATAAGTAAGGTATCATATGAATCTTTTTCCCTTGAGAAGTTAAGCTTTTAGACATGAAAATCTGCCCCGAACAGCCCTTGTCATGCCGCACCATCTAACGCACCAAACTTGGCTTGAATTTCCTTTGAAGTTTTGCCTCTGGTGTGCTGTACTAGCCATATCGCCAAGGTGTTACTCAAATTTTGTACATTCTGGGACCTGGCGCACAACACTATCCAATGCACCAAAGTGTTAGAAATTTTCCCAAGTCCGGAACCTCTCTGGCATGACATACCACTCATTTCACCAAGGTGTTAAGCAAAAATTCCTCTGAAGTTGAAGACCTGGCGCGTCGCACCACCCAATGCACCAACCTGAGCATAATTTTCTCTGAAGTTGGGGGGTCTAGCGCGGCGCACCAGCTATCTTACCAGGCCAATTTTCGCAAACTCTTCTTTCTTCACACCTTGGGCCATTTTTGAGTCCTTTTTTTATTAATTACCTTCTCAAAACATCTAAAAACACTTGTTAGCTCATATAACACACATAAACATGAATTCATGCATTTCATAAGGATAATGATCTCTAAACAATGTAAAATATAGGTAAAAGTATGACAAATGGGCATAAGAATATGTCCAACATCACCATCCCACACTTAAATAATTGTTCAATCTAGAACAATACTTACTTATATGCACAAACATCTTTCCCACTATTTTTCACCTCTATCAATTCTCACTCAATCAGCTAGGACATAGTATATAAATAAGTTGTTTATCAATTCATACAATCCACATTAAGCACACATATAAGTTTTCACATTCAAAACTACACAACTTCTATAACTGTCTCATCTTTTCAAAACAAGGCCAAAATGATTAAGTATGAAGAATACAACACATAGTACACTGACTTTGACCATCTTATGCCCTCACTTATTTAGTGATGTTCCTTCCCTCATATTATCAATTCAAAACTTGGAACATAATAAGCAAGAAACACTCACTATCACAAATGATGTATCATATACATGAAACATTCCTTAAAATTGCCCTTCATGTCTATTTAGACTACTTAATCACTTCAAAGAGAGTAAGATCATAAGGACTTTTCTTAGTTGTAATGTCGGCTAAGGGATGGGTAGAAATGATTTTCTTTAGTAGTAGCTCCCAGTTCTAGGTACGTTAAGACATTCTTGCATCTTTCTTTTCCACCTCTTTTCTTAACTACTCACCCTTTCCTTCACTAATCCTTTTTTTCCTCATGCGCCTCTTTATACTACTTGAGTGATAGTTTCTTCTTAAAAGTTCAACAAGAATAATCAACCATTAAAGATCTTTTATTTATATTCTAGCAGCATGTAGAAATGCTCTTTTCTGTGGGCACCCCTCTTTCTATTTTCTCTTCTTGTTATCCAAACATTTTTTTCCTCCTTTCCCTTAACTTTTTCTACCTCTATGGACCCTCATTCTTAATTCTCAAAGTGCGTCAGACTATCTTTGGATCAAAACTTCTGAAGGTCATGCAATAAAGGGAATAGACTTCTTTTGTGGCTAAGAAGAAAATTAAGGATTGAAGCTCAAAGGGGTTAACTAGGGATAGCATTAAG
The DNA here is from genome assembly GCA_018107945.1 of Datura stramonium. Lineage (NCBI taxonomy): Eukaryota > Viridiplantae > Streptophyta > Magnoliopsida > Solanales > Solanaceae > Datura > Datura stramonium. The sequence goes on from JACEIK010010295.1 coordinate 26,379, forward strand.
GAAGGTGCAACAATAACGGACAACCTGGGTTTTCAAAGAAATGTCTTAGTCACATCATACCTTTTTAGCAACTAGCTATCCTATACACCTTTAGGTAAGTTCTGGATGTTACACTATGTACAACACACAACAAATCAAGCTCACCTCTCATGGCATCATAATCTTAGTCGGTTTTCTATGGCTACATATCCACACAATCACATTGAAAGAATCTTTCATTATTAAGCCCTAAATTTTTTTTCTTGAGTCAAGTTAAAGAACCTATGTGTCTGTCATAGATTTCTCACTTCTTATGCATTGAAGATGACCACTTCATTTCTTCTAGCTTAGATTCTAAGTGGAATACCATGAGCACACAAGTGTGGGTTTTCGAATCCATCCTAAAAAACTAAAAAAAATGTGACTAATTTCCTTAAGACGGTCATTATCCATTTATCATCAGAAGGGTCACTACCCCTATGACTACACTAAAAACAAAAAATTGACTCTCAATTGACGAAACAAAATTAAACTAGAGATGAACATCCACATAACATCACATATAGAGCATAGTGTTCACAAGAATCCAACAATTGCTAGCTATTACAGACCAAAGTTAATCCATCACAAATCACAGACCAAGCTACTACCGCAGAGAATGATAACTAATGCTACAGCCCCCTACAAATTTAGCAAAGAAAGTATAGACAGGAATTCTATTTCCTCCACCTCACACTTAAATAGTGCATTGTCCCAAATGCACAAACAAACATATCAAGTAGGGAGAGAAAAAGAACTTCCTCGGACTCTAAGCACAGTCGTCATCATCAGGATTATACTCCTTATCATTATCATCAACCTGCATATCTCTTGTGGTGGCATCATCCTCCTCATCATCATTGTCATCTTCTTCTACAAAATAAAAATGCATTAGAAAGATGGGTTGCCTCCGACCAAGTGCCTTATTTAACATCGTGGAATGATGCAAGACTATTCAATCCTCTTACAAAGAAATTGAGGTCTTCCTTCTGTCAAGATCATCTTCATAATAGGGTCTTACCTTATGGCCATTAACCATGAAGGTCTTATCTGACCCCAAAGGTTTCAACTCTACTACACCATGTGTAGTCGCATTCACAATCTCAAAAGAGCCTGACCACTTTGATCTCAACTTTCCCCCAAAATAGATTCAACCTCAAATTATACAATAACACCAACTGCGCTGCCTGAAACTCACAATGTTTAATGCGTTTATCATGCAATCTCTTTGTTCGCTCCTTGTACATTTTGGCATTTTCATATGTACTGAAATGGGACTCCTCAAGCTCATAGAGCTACAACAATCTTTTCTCCCTAGCAGCTTTCATATCCATATTTAGCCTTTGTATGGCCCAATATGCTTGGTGTTCTAGCTTAACCGGCAAATGACATGCTTTCTTAAAAACTAATCTATATGGAGAAGTGCCAATAGGGGTTGTGAAAGCAGTCTTGTAGGCCCATAGTGCATCGTCCAACTTTCTAGACCAGTCTTTCCTATTTGTGCTTACGGTCTTATCAAGAATTCATTTGATCTCTCGATTTGACACTTTCACCTATCCATTAATCTGCGAGTGATATGATGTTGCTACTTTGTGCTTCACATTATAATTTGCCAACAAATTATTAAAAATTCGATTGCAAAAGTGCCTACCTTCATCACTAATGATGGCCCTGGGCATGCCAAAATGGGTGAAATATTTTTCTTTAGAAACCTAATTATTTCCTTTGCATCATTTGTAGGCAGTCTATAGCTTCCACCCATTTTGACACAAAATCTACGGCTACCAAGATATACCTGTTACCATTTGACGGGATGAATTTACCCACGAAATCAATTCCCAACAGTCAAATATTTCCACCTCTTTAATGCCTCTTTGGGGCATTTCCTACCTGTTCAATATATTGCCTATTCTCTGACAGTTGTCACAAGATTTCACAAACGAGTATGCATCTTTGAACAAGGTTGGCCAATAAAATCCAGCCTACAATACTTTTGCAGCAATTCTATCTCTCCAGTGATGTCCACCATAAGGACAAGAATAGCAACTTTCCGAAATCTGGTGCACTTCTCCTTCAAGAACACATCTTCGGACAAGCTAATTTGACCATACTTTATACAAAAATGGCTCATCCCATATGTAAAATCTACTTTCATGAAGAAGTCTACTTTTCCTGTCAGAAATCGCATCGGGTGGATATACTCCACTAACTAGGATGTTCACTATGTCCATACCATGGCAGTTCAGGAGTGGTCACAATAAATAATTGTTCATCAGGGAAGGTCTCAATGATTTCAGGTCTGCAATTAACATGCTTTCTGTCCTCTAACTAGGAGAGATGATCTACTACCTGATTCTCTGTCCCTTTTCGGTCTTTGATCTCAATATCAAATTTTCCGAGTAGTAGCATCCACTGAATGAGCCTGGGTTTAGCATCCTTCTTTACAAACAAGTATCTGATTGTAGCATGGTTAGTGTACACTACCACCATTGTTCCCACTACGTAGGCCCAAAATTTATCTAAGGCATACACTAAATGCAATAACTTCTTTTTAGTCACTGTGTAGTTTTTCTGAGCTGCATCTAATGATTTACTTGTAGAATAGATGGGATGAAATCTCTTCCCTCTATGCTTCCCCAAAACGGCTCTTATAGAAAAATCACTGGCATCACACATCACAATGAATGGTAATGACCAGTCTGTAGTAATAATGATTGGAGATTTTATGAACTTGTCCTTCAGAGTATTGAAAGCCTACACACATTCTTCATTAAACTCAAACTTCTTTTCCAAAAGTTAGCACATTGGGCTGGCTATTTTGGATAAATTTTGAATGAATCTCCTATAAGACCCAACATGTCCCAAAAAACTGCGCACCTTTTTTACAGAGACAGGGGGTGGTAGATTCTCAATGGCATTAATCTTAGCCCTATCGACCTAATATCAACTTTTGAAATTTTGTGACCCATGACTATCCCTTCATGTACCATAAAATGGCATCTTTTCCAATTTAAGCACAAGATTGGTCTCCTCAAAACTAGCTAACACCACATCCAAATGGTTCAAAAAGTCATCAAAATCACTTTCACATACTGAGAAGTCGTCCATGGACACTTCAACGAATCTCTCCACCATGTATATGAAAATGGATAGTATGCACATTTGGTACGTTCCTGGAGCATTACATAGTCCAAATGGCATCCTTTGGAATGTAAAGGTGCCAAAAGGACAAGTGAAAGTAGTCTTCTCCCGGTCCTTCTTTACGATCATGGATCTAATTAAATCCTGATTACCATCCAAAAAAACAATAATAGTCATGCCTAGCTGACTTGTCTAACATCTGGTCCAAGGAGGGCAATGGAAAGTGATCCTTCCTAGTGGTTGTGTTAAGCTTCCTATAGTCAATGTAGATCCTCCACCGTGTGATTGTTCTTTGGGGTATCAATTCATCTCTCTCTCATTCGCACCACCATCATCCCACCCTTTTTGGGGACACATTGAATTGGGCTCACCTAATGACTTTCTGAAATAGGGTAGATGACCCATGCATCCAACCACTTTATTATTTCCTTCTTTACCACCTCCTTCATGAAGGGGTTCAGCCTCCTTTGGTGTTCAACACTAGGTCTAGCACCCCCTTCTAAAAATATTTTATGTATGCAAAAGGAATTTCTTTTCCTTTTTATGTCAGCTATGGTCCAACCATTTGCTGTTACATGACGCCGTAACATTTTCAGCAACTTGTCAACTTGTTCATCAAACAACAAAGCAGCTATTATCACAAACAGTGTATTATCACTGCCTAAGTAAGCATATTTCAAGTGAATAGGTAAAGGTTTCAATTCAAGAACTGATGCCTTTTCAAAGGAAGGCTTTAGCTTCTCCTATGTCAAGGATTTGTCAAGAATCTCCAAAGGAGCATTTCTCCTGAGATAGGAGCTGGATGCATCCAAGACAGCTAAATATTCAGTCACCTCTGAACTCTTCACTTGTTCTTTCCCATATACCAACGCTCTCCCAAGTGGATCTTCCTGTGATAAATACTGCTCTAAAGCCTTAGTAGACATTTTAGGCTCTACCGCCATGATGGCTTTCAGCTCCTCATAGTGAGGTGGCAATCTTTCCACCTTGAACACATCAAAGACTGCCTCTTGGCCATCCACAGTCATTTACATCTTACTTGATTTCACCTTTATTACTATATACGCAGTGGTTAAGAATCCTCTTCCAAAAATTATGGGACATGCTTCGTCATCTTCGTAGTCAAAAATTATAAAGTTCACCGGTAAGATGAGCGATCCCACTTTAATCAATGTGTCCTCAATAATACCATTAGGATAAGCAAGGGACCTATCGGCTAACTGCTCACTATGGTGGGACGTGGTTCACCTAATTTGAAGGTTCTAAATAAGGATGCAGGCATCATATTAATTCTTTCACCCAAATCACATAGTGCTAAACCAACTTCTCTGCTCCCAATGACCACTGCAATAGTGAAGCTCTTGGGGTCTTTCAGCTTCTTTGGAATCTTGTTTTGCACTTAGAAACTGCACTCTTCCATAAGAGCTATAGTCTCAAACTCGGTGATCCTTCTTATATTGGACACAATATCCTTCAGATACTTGGCGTATTTTGGAACCTCCTACAACAATTCTACCAATGGTAGATTCACATGTACCTATTTCAAAACATCAAGAAATTTCTTACAATATATGTCCTCCTTCTACTTCTTGAATCTTTATGGGAATGGAGAAGGTGGTCTAGATTCTACCACTTTCGACTGTGAGTTGCTTGACTCACCAACCTCCTGCTTGGACCTTACAACTTTCTCTACCTCTTCTTTGCCATTTTTGGGTATCACTTCACCCAGCTCTTTTCCACTGTGCAAAGAGATTGCGCTTATATTCTCCATGGGATTCTTCTCAGTGTTACTTGAAAGTGCCCCTTGCATGTCTGGTAGTCTGCTAAAGGGATGTCATGACCCGAGTTTACACTCTAGTTGTAACACGGGACAAGGAACCACAAAAGGCTCCAAGTCAACCCATGACATAATCATAGCATAACACTTAACAATATAAATATCTAATAGAAACATAATTGAGGGGAAGCTAACTTTAAGGAGTCAAATTTAAAACTTAAGGACATAATCTAGCAAAAACATAATACATATATTGAATCTGATTAAACTTGTTTGATAGACTCTACTAAACTGATGAGTTGCTGGGACAAGTCCCCAACTAACTCCTAAAGTTTGAAAAAAAATTGAAATGCAACTGAATAAGAACATAGACCTCGTCCTCTAGAGATGAGGACTCACCACAATCCGCTGAGATGGAAGAAAGAGCGTGTCTACCCGGGGGCTGAGTCTGGGTACCTGAATCTATATCATGAAATGATATAGAACATAAAGTATGTGGTCAGTACTTCGAATGTACTGAGCATGCGGGAAAACGTAAACAACTAAACATACAAGTATACAAAAGGAAATAAACTGGATACATTGACATATAAAAGATTTAGAATGAAATAATCCTCCCTGGGTCACATAAACATATATACATGAATCTTTTGTATGGAACTCATATTCTAAAACATCATCAAACTCATGCATAAGGGTCAAGTACTGAACATTTAATGAGAGCCGAAGCTGAGGCTAGAATCACACATTGTACTAGATATCTGCTGATAACTAAGTCTGCATTACATTGCATTATATTGGTTTTAAACTGAAGTCTGGAACTATACAGAAATGAGCCATACTAATAACATAAACTAAGGGAGTCATTCTCTGCTATGGAGAGTCCCAACTGAACTAGGGAAACATTCTCAGCTATGGAGAATCCTGACTGATCTAAGGGAAACATTCTCGGCTATGGAGAGTCGCTGACTGACTAAGGGAAATATTCTTAGCTATGGAGATTTTTAATACCCCGAAAGCGCTTAAGATTAGACCCGAGATCAAATGTTGAAGGTGGCTAAAAATCTAGGAAAAATGTCATAGAATGGGTGACGTAACGACTCATGGTTGGAAACCATGGGTCGTTGTATGCATTCGTGGTTATGGGAGACCTGGTGGCAGTGGATACAATGGGTGTAGTAATGACTCGTTGCTTGAAACAATGAGTCATTGTTTGTGATCATGGGTGAGTACTAGACTTAAGCATGGGGGATGTAATGAGTCTTTCAATGACTCATTGTGGGCTACGAAGATCCATTGTTACCAATCATATTTAGGTGGTTAGATCTCCAGTGGACTTAACAAATTGATACCACGACTTGTTGGAAGAAACAACGAGTCATAGTGAGACTCGTGGTAAAGGAAATTTAGTTTTGTGAAAGGGCTGGCAATGATCGACCTAACGACCCGTCGTTTGGATCAACGATTCATTCTATCGAGTCATGGGAAGAATTTGAAAGTATGGATTCAGGTAGTAGATCCAACGACTCGATACCACGAGTCATGGTATCATGCAACGACTCGTGGGATCACTCGTGGGTTTGTCCAAACCGGTTTTTCAGGAAATTTTCATTAAGGATATTTTTTTACCTTCCTATGCTCTAAGGCCCTAAACTACGTTGTTTTATGTATTTTTATAGGCATGATAAGATAGGTTAAGTCCCCCTTGTGTAAGCTATTCACATGCATGCAAATTAAGAGGATTTTAGAGAGATCAAGCATAGTTTCAAGCTTTTCCCTATCAATTCTCCATTGGGGATTCAAGGAACTCTAGAATATGATCTTACCCAAGTATGTAGGGTTAAGAGTTGGTGTTTCTGTTCACACCCATGCCAATTCTCTATTAATTTATGAACTTCTATCAAGAATCTCATGGGGTTTTGAATTCGATTTTGTGAAAATCTACTGATTTACTACTGAGTTATTATGATTTGTGATTTACATCATATTTTATGAATTTTGACTAGATTTTACAACTATTTTTCTTATAAAATTATTGATTTCGATCTCTACTAAATTAAGCCTACTTAAGCATGATCTATGATGAATCGATTTATGATATTTTCTTCAATTAATGATATTTACAAGCCCACCATGATTTATGATTTTGAATATGGATTTATTCAATTACCCATCATGATTTGATGATTTACAAGTTATATGTATGAGCTACAAGTATGCATGAAACCTATGATTCAATGAATTATGTTTTGACCGACTCACGGGCCTTATGTCATGGCTAGTTCATGTATGTATAAGAATATTTATGATTATCATGATTTAAGTAGTCCATGAATTCATGCATGTTATACTATGAGCGCTATATATGTTTTGGGAGAAGCATCGAACACCAAGTAGGTTCAGAGCCTAGGTTCTGCCCTGGATCTCATAAACTACGTGCCACCATAGGTATGTTGGGACCTCCTTTGTGACTAACCCCAGCCCAAATGGCCCTTTTCATGGTGATATCACGCTTTCATGGTTCTACCCTTGACAAGGTACAGACACCCTCCCGACTAGGGTTAGAAGTCCGGCTTCATATGTGCTCATATCGGGTATGTTAGTTAGGAGAATCTCCCACTATTCCTTATGATTTATCCATGTTTATTATTATGTATTTTGGCTCAAGTAAAGTTAAATAAAGCTTTTCTCTTATGATCATGAGTACGATTGTATTACGAATATTTTGAAAACCATAAGCCTTATGTTATGTTACAATATTTATGATATGAGCATGATGTCCTTCTCTTATGATAATTTATGAGTTTTATATACTTTAAATGTCCATTTTATTTACCTTTAATACTCGGTACATTCTACGTACTGATCTCATACTTTCTATGGTGTATAATTTTATGATATAGGACTCGGCTCTCAAGCTCATCCTCATCCTTAGTCTATCCCAGAGTTCACTTTCAGCTTTGTTGGTGAATCCTCATGTTTCAAGGGATGTTTGAATAAGAATGTATAATGTACTATGTTTTAGTACTTGTTCGGGTTAGTTGGGGGTATTGTCCCATCAACCTATCTTGCATGTTAGAGGCTTTCAGACAATATGTAGTACTCAGCTTATGTATATGTCTAGTACTTCCGAATGTTATGATATGCTATGATACATTTACGTTCTGTTATGAATTGTGTTTATTTTTTCACTTAAAGTGAATGAAGTTAGATGTACCCTTATTCCATGGTCGACTTGGGGCCTCTCAGGGTTTCTTGTCCCGTGTTACAATCCGGGTCTATGTTTGGGTCATGACAAACTTGGTATCAGAGCGATAGGTTTTAAAATGTCCTAGGGTGTCTGAAAGCCGTGTTACGTAGAGTCTTTTTCATGGGTGTGAAGCACACTACACTTATGAAAAACAGGCTACGAGATGTTTAGTAATGTTTCCTTCTTTCATCATCCATATCATGCGATGAAAAGTCTTTCTATCCATCTAATTCGTGCTATTCGCGATTGCAGAATCGTGTATCCTAGAATGATGAACGGAAGGAGAAATGGAAATGGTGAAGGACATGGAGATAGAAACGATCATGGGCATCAGCAAGCCCCACTTGTTCAGGAGCCCCAGGCACCAGAGCCAATTGCCCACGCGGAGTTTCGGGTGGCTATCCAGATGTTGGCGCATGCCTTGACCGCTCAGGTCAACCAATAGGCTGTTGCGCATATCCCACAGAATGGCAACGCGGCAGCGGCCTAGATTAGAGATTTCTTGAGGATGAACCCTCCGGAGTTTCTTGGGTCCAAGGTTGATGAAGATCCGCACAACTTCATCAAGGAAATTCTAAAGATCACCCAGGTTATGTGGGTGACTAATGGAGATTGTGTTGATTTGGTTTCCTATTAGCTAAAGGGGGTGGCACACATATGGTTCAACCAATGGCGAGATGCTAGGGTTGTGGGTGCAGGCCCTATAGGCTGGGAAGAGTTCCACGCAGCATTCTTGGATCGGTTCTTTCCCCGAGATATGAGGGAGATTAATACGGCTGAGTTTGTTAACTTGAAGCAAGGTGATATGTCGGTTTAGGAGTACGCATTAGAGTTCACCCATCTATCCAAGCATGTGCCAGGTGGAAGATCAGAGGGCTCGGGTGATCCATTTTGTACATGGAGTGGCAGACTACCTGGATAAGGACTGTAGGATCGCCATGTTGCATCGAGATATAGACTTTCCCCGCATTGTGTTGCATGCTCAGCAGATGAAGTCAATGTATCGGAAGCAAATAGAGGCCAAGAGGGCCAGTACTGATAGTTATGGGACTTCTCAAGCCAAATCAGGGGGTGGACAGCGTCAGCAGTCTCACCACAGGTCTATTGCTCCAACACCATTATCGGCCAATACGCCATCTAGATTCTGAGGGGATCGAAGGAGTAGGAATCCAGATTCGAGAGGTCAGGGTAGCATGTAGATAGAGCGCACTTTCCCAGCTTGTGCAAAGTGCAGCAAGAATCACTTGGGGAGGTGCCTAGTTGTCTTGGATGATTGTTTCGGGTGTGGTAAACCCAGAGATAGACTCAGGAATTACCCTTCATCCAGATCAGGGAACGGTGTAGCCCGAATGCTAGCAGCCAGTTCATCCGCTCCAGCAGCACGTCCCCCTCAACAGGGTGCCTAAACTAGTTCAGCCGACGGTCAGCGCAAAAATAGGTTCTATGTTTTAGCACCCTACCAGGAGCAGGAGGTCTACCCGAATGTGGTCCCTTGTATGTTGCGAGTTTTCCATATTGATGTTTATGCTTTGTTAAATCTGGGGGCTACTTTTTCTTTTGTGACTCCTTATATTTCTAGTAGCTTTGTAGTCGGTCCTGAGACTCTGTCAAAACCATTTTTAGTTTCTACTCCTGTTGGTGATTCAATTATAGCTAGGCGGGTGTATAGAGGATGCTCGGTAAGTATATTGCATAAAATCACCTCCGCAGACCTTGTAGAGTTAGAGATGACTGACTTCGACATGATTTTTGGCATGGAATGGTTGTATGTGTGTTATCCTTCTGTCAATTTTATAACCCATGCAGTGGAATTCCATTTTTTGGGTGAGTCAATCTTGGAGTGGAAGGGTAGTTCGGTGGTACCTGTAGGTCGATTCATTTCCTATCTTAAGGCTAGAAAGATTATTTCTAAGGGTTGCATGTATCATCTAGTTAGGGTTAAGGATGTTGAGTCCCATACCCCGACTATCCAGTCAGTTCCAGTGGTGCTGAGTATCCAAAGGTCTTTCCCGATGATTTGCCAGGTGTTCCTCCCGAATGGGAGATTGATTTTGGTATTGACCTTTTACCCGACACGCAGCCTATATCTATCCCTCCTTATAGGATGGCTCCAACTGAGCTAAAGGAATTGAAGGATCAGTTGAAGGACCTATTAGATAAGGGTTTCATTAGACCGAGCAAGTCTCTATGGGGTGCACCAGTCTTATTTGTTCGGAAGAAGGATGGTTCGCTTCGCATGTGCATTGACTATCAGCAATTGAACAAGGTCACCATTAAGAACAGGTATCCTTTACCCAAGATCAATGATTTGTTTGACCAGCTTCAGGGTGCCAAGTGTTTCTCAAAGATAGATCTCAGGTTCGGGTATCATCAACTCAGAGTTCAGGAGTGTGATATTTTGAAGACAGCATTTAGGACGCAGTACGTTCATTATGAGTTTGTAGTTATATCTTTTGGGCTAACAAATGCTCCTGCAGCTTTTATGGACGTGATGAACAGGGTGTTCAAACAATATTTGGATATGTTCGTGATCGTGTTCATTGATGATATTCTTATATACTCTCGAAGCGAGGAGGAGCATGCCGCTCATTTGAGGGTAGTGCTTCAGACTCTCAAGAATCACCAATTGTATGCCAAGTTCAGCAAGTGCAAGTTTTGGTTGAACTCGGTAGAATTTTTGGGCCACGTGGTATCAAGTGAGGGCATTAAAGTAGACTCTCAGAAAATCGAGGTGGTGATGAATTGGCCTAGACCGGTGAATCCTTTGGATATTTGGAGTTTCTTGGGCCTATATGGTTATTATCGGAGATCCATTGAAGGATTTTCATCAATTGCAGCACCTTTGACCAAGTTGACTCAAAAGAAGGTAAAGTTCCAATAGTCGGAGGCTTGTGAGAAGAGCTTCCAGGAGTTGAAGACTCGACTCACTAGCGCACCAGGGTTGACCCTACCCTAGGGTACGGATGGTTTCATGGTGTATTGTGATGCTTTAAGAATCTTACTCGGTTGTGTATTGATGCAGCGAGAGAAGGTGATAGCATATGCCTCTAGACAGTTGAAGATCCATGAGAAGAATTACCCGACCCATGATCTAGAGTTGGCCGCGATGGTATTCGCATTGAAGATATGGCAACATTACATGTATGGGGTCCATATGGAGGTGTTTACGGACCACAAGAGCTTACAGTATGTGTTCACACAGAAAGACCTCAATCTACGGCAAAGAAGGTGGTTAGAGCTACTCAAAGATTACGATATGAGTGTTCTTTACCATCTGGGTAAAGCTAATATGGTGGCGGACACACTTAGTAGACTCTCGATGGAGAGTATGTCCCATGTGGATGAAGGAAAGAAAGGGCTGGTGAATAATGTGCATCGTCTCGCAAGGTTAGGAGTTAGGTTGGTTGACTCTACTAATGGCGATGTTGTTTTTCAAAGCGGACTCAAATCTTCCTTGGTGACTAATGTGAAGGCTAGACAAGCCGAGGACCCGATTTTGTTTAAGTTGAAGGAAGTTGTTCGAAGTCAAAAGGTGGAGGTCTTCTCCCAAGGGGGAGATGATGTGCTTCGGTACCAGGGTCGCCTCCAGATGTTAATGATTTAAGGAGCTGGATATTGCATGAGGCCCATGGATCCAGGTATTCTATCCATCCGAGTGCCACCAAGATGTATCTTTATTTATGAGAAATCTATTGGTGGGATGGCATGAAGAAGGATATTGCAGAATTCGTAGCCAAGTGTCCAAACTGTCAGCAAGTAAAGGTTGAGCATCAAAGGCCAAGAGGAGTACTTCAGGATATCAGCATTCCTACTTGGAATTGGGAAGAAATTAACATGGATTTCATAACAGGGCTACCTCGTACTCACCATCAATATGATTCTATTTGGGTTGTCGTAGACAGGTTAACCAAGGGTGTACATTTTTTACCGGTGAAAACTATGGATTCAGTAGAGGTTTACACCAAGCTATATATCCGAGAGTTGTTTTAATTGCATGGAGTGCCCTTGTCCATTATTTCAGACTGAGGTACTCAATTTTACCTCTCAGTTTTGGAGGTCTTTCCAGAAAGGGCTTGGGACTCAGGTTAAGCTCAGCACAACATTCCATCCGCAAACGGATGGTCAAGCGGAGCGGACAATCAAGACTCTCAAGGACATGTTGAGAGCATGTGTGATAGACTTCAAAGGCAGTTGGGATGATCACTTTCCCCTAATCGAGTTTTCTTACAATAACAACTATAACTCCAGCATCCAAATGGCACCGTTCGAGGAACTTTATGGGCGTAGATGTAGATCGCCCATCGGATGGTTTGAGGTTAGTGAGGAAGCTATGATAGGACCAGATTTAGCCGAGTCGTCAAAATTCCTATGCGGATGTGAGAAGAAGAGAACTAGAATTTGCAGTCGATGACTGGGTGTTTCTGAAGGTATCTCCCATGAAGGGAGTGATACGGTTTGGAAGGAAAGGAAAACTCAGTCCCCGCTATGTTGGTCCCTGCTGGATCATGAGAAGAATTGGTAAGGTAGCATATGAGTTGGAGTTTCCCTTAGAGTTGTCTTCGGTGCATCCTGTGTTTCATGTATCGCTTTTGAAGAAATGTTTGGGAGATCCAACTCTAGCTATCCCGGTGGACAGCGTTGTGTAAAAGATAGCCTTAGCTATGAGGAGGTTCCGGTGGAAATATTAGACCATTAGGTTCGGAGGATAAGGAACAAGGAGGTAGCTTCAGTTAAAATATTATGGAGTAATCAGCATGTTGAAGGAGCTACTTGGGAAGCCGAAGCGGATACGATGGCTAAATACCAACACTTATTCTCTACCGGCTCAATTCCGACTTGAGGTATCAGTCTTTCCCTATGACTCTATTTAATATTCATGTTCAAATCATGTGTTCAAGTTTCTTTTATGTATATGGATGTGTATGTGAAGCATGAAATCAGTTCAACTATGTGTTATGCATTGGAGGTAGTCATTCCGTTAAATTTTGGGTTAAATGATCAGTATTGGGGTGTAATGGTTGCATGTCTTTGTTTCTGCTTGTTTCCAACATTCAGGGATGAATTTTTCCAAGGGGGAGATATAGTAATACCCCGGAAGCTCCTAAGATTAGACCCGAGATAAAAATATGGAGTTGGCTGAAAAGCCGGGAAAAATGTCACAGAACGGGCGACGTAATGACTCGTGGTTTTAAATCACGGGTCATTGTATGCAGTCTTGGTTATGGGAGACCTGGTGGCAGTGGATACAATGGGTGAAGTAATGACTCATTGCTTGAAACAATGAGTCGTTGTTTGTGATCGTGGGTGAGTACTAGACTTAAGCATGGGGGATATAACGAGTCTTTCAATGACTCGTTGTGAGATACGACGATCCGTTGTCACCAATCGTTGTCTAGGTGGTCAGATGTCCAGTGGACTTAACAAATTGATACAATGAATCGTTGGAAGCAACCACGAGTCGTGGTGATGCTCGTGGTAAGGGAAGTTCAGGTTTGTGAAGGGGCTGGCAATGATCAACCTAACGACCCGTCGTTTGGATCAAAAACTTGTCCTGTCGAGTCGTGGGAAGAATCTGAAAGTATGGATTGAGGCAGTGGATCCAACGACTTGATACCACGAGTCGTGGTGTCATGCAACGACTCGTGAGATCGATCTAGGGTTCGCCTAGACCAATTTTTCAGGAAATCTTCATTCAGGGTATTTTCGATCTTCCTATGCTCTAAGGCCCTAAACTACGTCGTTTTATGTATTTTTCTAGGCATGATAAGATAGGTTAAGTCCCCCTTGCATAACTCATTCCCAAGCATGCAAATTAAGAGGATTTTAGAGAGATCAAGCATAGTTTCAAGCTTTTCCCTATCAATTCTCCATTGGATATTCAAGGAACTCTAAAATCTGATCTTACCCAGGTATGTAGGGTTAAGAATGGGTGTTTTCGTTCATACCCATGCCAATTCTCTATTAATTTATGAAAATCTATCAAGAATCTCACGGGGTTTTGAATTTGATTTGTGGAAATCTAATGATTTACTAATAGGTTATTATGATTTGTGATTTACATCATATTTTATGAATTTTGACCATATTTTACAACTATTTTTCTTATAAAATTATTGATTTCGATTTATACTAAACTAAGCCTACTTAAGCATGATCTATGATGAACCAATTTATGATCTTCTCTTCAATTGATGATATTTAAAAGACCAGCATAATTTATAATTTTAAATATGGATTTATTCAATTACCCATCATGATTTGATGATTTACAAGTTATTTGTATGAGCTACAAGTATGCATGAAACCTATGATACATGAATTATGTTTTGGCCGACTCACAGGCCTTATGTCATGGCTAGTTCACGTATGTACAAGAATGTTTATGATTATCATGATTTAACTAGCCCATGAATTCATGCATGTTATACTATGAGCATTATATATGTTTTGGGAGTAGTATCGAACACCGAGTAGGTTCGGGGCCTAGGTTCTGCCCCGGATCTCATAAACTATGTGCCACCGTAGGTTTGTTGAGACCTCCTTTGTGACTGTACCCCTCCCAAATGGCCCTTTTCATGGTGATATAACGCTTTCATGGTTCTATCCTTGGCAAGGTACGGACACCTTCCCAACTAGGGTTACAAGTTGGGCTTCATGTGTGCTCATATGGGGTATGTCGGTTAAGAGAATCTCCTAGTGTTCCTCATGATTTATGCATATTTATGATTATGTATTTTGGCTTAAGTCATTTTAAATAAAGCTTTTCTCTTATGATCATGAGTACAATTGTATTACGAATGTTTTGAAAACCTTGAGTCTTATGTTACGATATTTATGATATGAGCATGATGTCCTTCTCTTATGATCATTTATGAGTTTTATATATTTTCAATGTCCTTTTTATTTACCTTACACACTCGGTACTCCATGTACTGACTTCATACTTTCTATATTGTATCATTTTATGATATAGGACTCGGCTCTCAGGATCATCGTCGTCCTTAGTCCATCTAGAGTTCGCTTTCAGCTTTTTGGTGAGTCCTCATGATTCAAGGGACATTTAAATAAGCATGTATGATGTACTATGTTTCAGTATTTGGCCGGGTTAGATTGGGGTATTGTCCCATCAACCCATCTTGAATGTTAGAGGCTTTCTGACAGTATGTAGTACTCAGCTTATGTATATGTCTAGTACTTCCGAATGTTATGATATGCTATGATACGTTTACGCTCCGTTACGCCTTGTGTTCAGTCTTCCGCTTAAAGTGAATGAAGTTAGATGTACTCTTATTCCATGGGTCGACTTGCAACCTCTCGGGGTTCCTTGTCCTGTGTTATGATCCGGGTCTATGTTCGGGTCATGACAAGAGTCCCTGACTGACTAAGGGAAACATTCGAGTCCCGACTGAACTAAGGGAGTCATTCTCTGCTATGGAGAGTCCCTAGCTGACCAAGGGAAACTTTCTCGGCTATGGAGAGTCCCTGGCTGACTAAAACATGAGGAGGTCTATGCTACTACAGCTAATCAGAAACATGAGCATTTACTGGTTTCATCATACTATATTTATTTAGAAAGAATTAGGGATACTTTCTACTAACAACAAGCCCAACCGTCTAAAATATCATTCTCATGCTTTATCATCATAACTCATATCGTCATAGTACCAAATCATCATTTAATCCACACATCTTACATTTACGATCATCCATATATTCATATCGTACTTTACACACCTCCACGACATTCAAGTTCCGAGTTCGTAACATACAACATATGACATATGGTCATGCAAGATCTATAGGTCCAATTTACACTCTAACATAGATACATCGCTTCATTTATTTAGATTTACAGAAAGCCCATACACTTAACTCATACCTTTAACATTTACAACGAGATCATGGGGGAAGCATACATTTTCATTTCATAGAACCAATTTATAAAATATACTCCAATTCGTAAGAAAGGTAAAATAATTATGCTATCATCATAGGTTTACCTCATATCCAAAATAGCTTCATCGAAAACATAATGAAAATACATATTTACTTTCAATTGATCAAGCCCATTGACCCTAATCTCATCTCAACATATTTATCAAATGGCATATTATAGTTCTTAGGGGAATTCATACGATCTTCACATATTTTAAACATGGATACGAGTTATTGCTATAATCGAGTAAATAATAATAAAGTCCCATTCAATGTTCAAGCCCTCTCATGAAGAACATTCTCTAATCACGCATTTTCACCATCTAGCACATAATTCAAGACAACCAAATAATTCTATAATCACAATTAACCTATAATCCTAATGGGTTTAGAATTCATATACGACATAGAAGAAATCACCTATCAATCAAACCCTAGGTCATGCTTTTCTAGAATATTTGAAATCGGGTTTTTGATAAAACATTTTGGGGCACAAAGATGGAAGAATATCCTTGTTGAAGAACCCACATACCTAGTAGGAGAAATTTCACTCGAAATTACACCTTGAAGCCTTGAGGAAAACCCTTGGTGGATCCTTGATCTTGATAGGAAAGGAAGGAGAGTTGAGAGAAATAGAGGTTAGGCTTGAAAGTCCCTTAAAACGTCCCTTAAAAGCCCAAAATATCGTCATTTTAAAACTGGAAACATAAGACTTTAGCAAATTACCCCTAGAAAAACTTTAAAAATCTATCGATCTTAGACCATGACCCTCATCACGAGTCGTTAGTCCTCACCACGACTTGTGGTGACTGATCACGGGCAAAAATATCATACCCGTGATATGCTTTATAACTTGAATTAGTCTTGTTGTCTAAGTTATTTTAAACATTTTCATGTAATTTTATATAAATGTGAAGATATGTGCTAACCAACATGATTAGCCTTTGTTTTGTAGGTTATGATGACTTTTGAGGAGCTAATCCATGAGTTGGTGAAGT